>DWGR01005242.1:0-10514 GCA_018247715.1 Heliconius burneyi
ATTTAAAATATATATTCAAATCACATTCAAACAATGTACGAGTAAATCATCGGTGCATGTCAACAGTCAATGAGGGCACAAAGAAGTGAGATCGGGTCGTTAATACCTAAAACAATTAATATATAATAATATATAATTTATTAGACATATTTGTTGATTAAATTTTATTTAAGCGTATTATTCGGATGAGGTGAAAATGAGATGCTATCATATTGTAGACCGACAGAATGTGACCACCATTGTGTGTACACCATTATAGTAAGATTTAAGGTGATGACCAAAGCATACGAAATATTATTATACGCTAGCACAAGTAACTATAGATTTACATATGAATAAGAACACTATTTAATCTGTTATTAATACTTTTCACTAGGGGAACTTCACAATTTTTATTTCCCCGAGTTCCCCCATTCAACACGCAATGCCCCGAATTCGGGTGAGGGAACCTATTCCCCCAATTTCTCAGTACCTTTTCTGCTATGCGTATCATTTTATATTTTAATTTTAACATTATTATCACACACTTCTAATAAAAATATAAAAGCTACTCGTATATAATTTTAAGACTATAAGCATATCACTTCTTAGCAAACAATGTCCTTGTAAGTTATATGTGGCAAGAAAGCACTTTACTTAAAACAAGTTAGCGGATGTCTGAAAGGGGTGGTTCCTCGTATTTTTATTACAGTGTTCTTACACACATCTTTATTTTATCATATTTAGAAAATTTATATATATATTATATATTCATGATTTTTCTGTTAGGTCATATAAAATGAATATATAATAGTAATAGGTAAAGTCTACAGATGGTTGGTTCGTAGTCGACATCGCGCCATGGCATACCAGACCACCAGACAGGAGACGCCTACCAAGGGATATCCTCACCTCTCCAAACTCCGATTCCTGAGCTGCCCCCTTGGTCGCTGGTCGCCTAAGCTGGGCCTCTCACGGGGAACCGTGAGTCTCACCTGGCTGGGTTGACCGCCCAGGCTGGCATGAAGCTCATCCATTTACAAATATTTTCCTCCCTCACCCTGTTTAACCCCTAAAGTTAAACCCCATCCCCCCTTGGCTCCAAGACCAAAACCCCGAGGACGCATGCCATAGTAATGGATGCCGAAGGACACCACAGCCGTAGGGCACATCGCCCTGGTTTGCTGTTACCTGACCGAAAACAAGGATGTCAGATGAAGAAAGCAGAGTGGTTCGTAGTCCGTACCCCTATTACTTTGTAAGATTTTTTAACCATCTAAGATCCGATTATAAAATATTCGAAGTGTTAATCCCACCACACCAGACAGCAAGATTTGGTCAGATCTTTCTGTAAGAATTTGATATAATACTAGTGTCAATGAAGAGAAATATATTTTTAGTGTGCCCGTGACCACGGACAACTGCACAGTATTTGACCATAATGGTATGGCACTAAAATATGTGCGATTGATCTGGTTAAAGAAAAAAAAGAATATTAAGATTATATGATAAGTAAGTACATTGAGGTTGTCGTGGCGCACTAGGGTATGACTGTAACGCGACGATTGTGGGTTCGATCCCCACTCGAAGAAGTGAAATATTCATTTACGTTTATATTTCCATTTCTTCGCTCTGGTGTCAAGGCAAAGTGCGGCGTTGAGTTCTGCCACTCAACACGCAATGCCTCCGGAATTTGGCAGAAAATGGGGATCGGAGTCTCTTAACACTAGGTTCCCTCTGCCTAGCCTGCTGTGTGCGGGATACAGCGTGAAGCTGATTTTTTTTATAAGCAAGATCATCTAAAATCTTGCAAGACACAAAGAAATCGCAGAAAATAGTATCTTATATTTATATTCCAATTCAAGACATTTCGTTTTAAGAGATGAATCGATCGCCCTATATTGTTTTATCAGGGCGTGAAAATAAAAATAATTAAATGCTTCGAATAGGAATTGAACCCACAACCCTCATGTTTAAATTAAGACACTGACAATTCATTATGTTCAATTTCTAAAAGGCCCAAAATGTAAACGCCTCCAGCAAACGTATAAATTAGAGAAGCCTTACAAAATGCTACGAGTGAATATAATAAGATTATGTACCCGTTTTAGCAACAGAAATTGTTTAGAGGGCTTTATACTAACTATAATTAAAACTTAAAGCTCATTAAGAAGCATTTGGACCGTTTTGATCTTATCTGCCTACTAAAATA
Source organism: Heliconius burneyi (assembly GCA_018247715.1). NCBI lineage: Eukaryota > Metazoa > Arthropoda > Insecta > Lepidoptera > Nymphalidae > Heliconius > Heliconius burneyi. The sequence continues at coordinate 2,192 of DWGR01005242.1, forward strand.
TTTAAACGGGAATCTAAGAGATTTTAAGTAAATTTGTGGTTTTTTGTATTTTAGGAGAAAATTTTGGAAAATTTAACAGTGATGGAATTCATCTTTTACGTTTACGTTCTCATTACAGATTTGGAAAAAATAAAACTGCATATTAAGCGATTTGTTAAATGCGTTTTCCAGTGCTTCTGCTGAATTCTGGAGGCATTGCGTGGTTAGTGGCGAAACTCAACGCTTTGTTTAGCCTCTTCATCTCAAATGGGAAGTATGTCTAAATAAATAAATAAATAAATAGTTTATAATCAATATGCAATGACTCATATCTGTGCGGAAAGTAAATGAAGTGTTATGACACTAGGTTATTCCCACGCTTACTTTTCTACACCTTCAAAGACTTATAGTTCTTCAATTTCAGTGATCGCTGCTATTACAAGATTTTTCGCATATCTACAAGGGATTAGGGCAGTACGTGAGAAATAACTGAATGAGAAACAAATTGAAATAAAACAAAACTAAAGCATTTCCACCAAGATATCCTATTGTATCGTAAGAACTAAATCAAATTGGGTATAATAAATATAAATTCAACCACTCCAGGGGCCTCAAACAAGTTAAATTCGACGAGTTGTACCGAAATAATCCCACGAGGCGGCAAGGAAAGTTCAAAATACAATATTTTTCCTTCATTGGCAGTCAATACGGCTACAGTTTGTTCTAGAATTATCTAGTGACTTAAGCGTGGCTTTACCTGCTAAAACTTGTTGTTATATTACGTAAATTCTGAATAGCAGCAAATTCATACATAATAAAATATATAAAATACAATTTTACTATAGCAACATTATACAAAATCATTTTATAAATTATATTCTATATTTTATTCAGATATATTAGCTTTATTGATGTAAAGTTTCATCTAGATTTGTTCTCTAATTTTTGCGTGAAAATGGAACAAATATCCACCCAAACTTGTGAAAACATGTGAAAACATTTATAATATTAAGAGTCCACCTGGAAGAGATCACCTGTGGTGATAAGGCCACCCTTACACCAATGTTTTATTTTTTTGGATTTTTTTTTCTTTTTGAGATTAATAATGTTGGTGTAAAGGCGGCCTTGCCTGCCTTAGCGTATTGTTATATTATAGTAATCGACAAAAATTTAGCCAATGTGTTATTCTGATGTAATATATAAGCTATAGTACTTAAGAATTTTATCTAAATCCGCTCTAAATTTTAACAATTTTAGTGTTTCAGACGATTTTTTTCTTAGCGTCTCTCTTACAATATTATGAATGTAAAGAATACCTAGTAATAATCTAACAGACTTTAAACATAAAAAAAAAAATGTTTACTTAATTTTTTCATCCTTAAAATAGCAGGGTATGCAGAGAGAATAGAAATGAGAAAAATCGTAATGAGAATGAATTAGTCAACACTAAGTTCCCAGGTTCCCTCTGTTTACCCTGCTTTTCCAAATGAACATCAAGCCACAACCATTGTGCATTAATACTGTATCTCACTCTTATAAAAGAAAGCTCGTAAAAACCCAAACGGTTTCACCGATAACAAAATTGTACTTTACTGTCCTACCCTCAAAGTTGATGACAAAACGATATTCGCTATTGGAAAACCGACTAATTACGGTAAGGTCCAAAGCCTTTGGAGCCTTTTCTAATTAATGTACTACTTAACATCCAATCAAGGGATTCGTCAATTCCGTGTCTTCTAAGAACCTTTTAATATTTAAGACTTCCATTAGTCGTAGACATTAGACACTGGTGTATTTTTGAGTTAAAGTAATATTATAAGGTGATGTTTGATTTTAAATAGCTCAAACTTTTTGTTCTAATAAATTTATTTTCAATTATATTTGTTGTTTTAATTCTAGCTTAAATAAAAAACGCATAACAAACGACGATTGAGGCCATCGTGGCGCAGGTACACAAGTTTGTAACTGTAACGCGACGGTTGTGGATTTGATCCTCACTCGTGGCAATCAATTATCAGTTTCAGTTTATGGACATTTATTTTCAATAAGACCTAAGCCACTTACTTGTGTTAACATGTCAGGAGAAAAGTATAAGATAGTACTTAATAACCACAATTCACCGTAGGTCTTCCTAACATCTCGACCCTGTTACGAGGAGAGCGAGGGAAAACGGCGCTAGGGTAATATCCCTATAGGCCGTGGTCTCAAGCGGCACCTATGGCTATAGGTGCGTCGTTGGGTTGGCCAGCTTGTGGCCAGGAGAGGTATCCTCTCTGAGAGAGTCTTTTTGGGGAAAAGGGGGAGTTATTAAAGAGGGATTAGCCTTGTGTTATCTGAACGGTCCGCCCAGCCGGGTAAGACCCACGGTTACCCGAGGGAGGCCCAGCTTAGGCGACCAGCGACCGAGGTGACGGCTTAGGAGTCAGGAGTGGGGACGGGGAGGATATCCCTGGGTAGTCTTCTTCTGTCGGGCGATCTTGTGTGCCATGGAGCGATGTCTCTTATGTGCGAGTGGTCCGATGCATAGGCTCGGCGAAACACATTGAGCGCTAGCCGGCCGATGTGTTCCTCCAGGCTCTCCATCTTGAGATCGCGGTGGATCGTGTGGTTCATTGTTCCTTTTTCACATTTTACACGATTCGTACACTTATGCATGATTTTTACCGCATAATTTCAGCACTGACACTGATTTTAAATACTTAAACACCGTCTGAGATTTACACCTTCCGGGAGGCAGACTAACGACGTACTGACCCAATCCATCAAAAACGTCACTTTTTATAGCCGTTCCCTCACCTCTTATAAATAATTATGTGGGTATTATTATTTTATTTTCTGTAAAATACCGTCACACTGACAATTGTCTTACACTTGAGAACAATACTTTAAAATACAATGGTTAGGTTGTCGTTGTCAGTTGTTACACTTACATTTACGAATATAACTTATAATAATTAAAAATTAAGTTATTGTGACAAAATGGTAAATTTTGTACTTACTTAACACATTTTTAATAGTTATTGCATATGTATTTACTCAGTTGAAATTTAAATGTGTTAAATGAGTTAATATTTTTTATATGTGATGGTACTTTATTGTAAAATTGTGCTCCTTCGAAAGTTATCATTATTTTACCGTAATTAGTCCTTGTTCTGGGCAACACCAATAAACTAGAAACCAATAAAATTCACGAATAGAACGTCCACTAACGTCTTGTATTTTAGTAAAGGATATATTGCTATGTACGGTTTTATTAAGTATTTTTCGTATATAGATACAGATGTTGTAAACGTACAGTTGGCGGATTGTCATTATTCCTGTGTTTTCATAAATTATTTTAGTAATATTATTAATATTTTCATTTCTTCGCTCTTGCACTAAGGCCTTGCAAAAGCCTGGCGTTTAGTTCCGCCAATCATCAAGCAAAACCTCAAATTCTATCAAAGCGCGGCGCTGAGTTTCTCCACTCATCTTGAATGGAGCCGCGCCGCGCTTTGACTTTTTAGCGCTTTGAATTTTAGCTTTTTAGCGCTTTGACTTTTTAGAAGTGAACATATTTAAAAATAATTTCCTTCAGAAAGGCGGAGGACTCAAACCTCCAAAATGTCATATTTATAGCTGCATGCTTGTGGCTCTGCACCACGACTGGCCTCATGCCATAATCTAATGTACATATACGTATATAAAAACAAAATTAATTTCGCCTGTCGTTGCCCAAGCCTCTGAAACAGAACTAACTTTTGAGAGGGTTGTAATTGAAAACGAGTGATAATAGCAAACTCTGTCCCAATTGAATGTTCCTCCTGATAACGAACCATTCTTATTGGACTTGGAACTTCCCAGAAATGTTTATAGACCCTTTATGATTCAATCACTCGTTGGCCTCTTAATTTCCTTTGGCTTGATTGGAATTGTGTAGATTTTTAGATAATTGGTTAATTCTATAGAATTAATAATGACTATCTTAGTGTTTTATTGATAACGATAAGCTGATGTAGATATATTAGATATTTATGAATTCAATGATTGTCAAAGACCAAAATGGTGCAGTGGCTCAGCATCTGACTGTGCACCACAACTTTAGTATTGGGTTCAATACTCTTTCGAGGAATTTAATTATTACAATTTATTTTTGGTAAGGTGGCTGGTAAAGCCAAACGCAGCGTTGAGTTTCTACACTGTACACAAAGTCTTTAATTCAGGCAAAAAATGAGGTAGAGAACCTACCTACTCTACTTTCCGGAAAAAACGTGAAACTGATTTTTTACTATGGATTGTTATATCTTAGTACAAAACTTCCCCTGCCTTACTATGTGGTAACAAAGAGAAAAGCTGATATTTTATTCATATACCTAAGAAAAATTAAGCTACAAATCAATTTACCGTTAATATAAACTTTTCACACTTAAAAAACTATTAAAATTTAATTTCTTTGCCGCTCCAATGCTACCACACTCTACAACTTTAAACTTGAAACTTTATAGTCTCCTTGTTTCAAAATGTACTACTTTAAATCTATTTTCGCTTGAATACAGCCAGAATTTAAACTACGGTGGCTTTCTTTTTAGTGTAAAGTGTATTAATTGCAATTGTGAGGGTTTTTCTTACTTCAATTTTATATATTTTTCTTCGTTTTCTTTTGATATAGTTGATACTACTTTTTTTAAATGTATTAACTTCATTTTCATATTTAATAAAGCCAGTCGTCGTGCATGGGCATAAGTGAACTGTTATCCCGGCAAGTTGTGGGTTCGATTACCTCTCCAGAAAATTAAGTATGACGTAACATTGGCAAAGTAAACGTTGCTCTACTGCCACGCCTGTCAACTATAAAATAAACAATCAAGCAATCAAATTTAATATGTAATATTTTTAACAAATTTAAAGTGTTATTCCACACTTGTTTTCCTAAGCTTAGTGGTCAGAGCGCCTGAGCTTCTGAACTCAGAGGTCAGAGCGCCTGGTCGGTTTCCAGGAGGCGCGGGTTCGGGTACCGCTACGTTCATATTTTTATACGTTTTCTAAATAAGTATGTAATATTTTTATTTCCTGGCTCTGATAACGAGTTGCATTCCGCCATTCAACATGCAATACCTACGGACTTCGGCTGATAATGGGAAACAGAGTGTCTTAACAATCGATTCTCAGGTTCTCCCTACCTACTCTGCTACATGCGAGATACAGCGTAAAGCTGAAAAAAATTGCGTTTCTCTTACAGAAAATATAGCATTATTTACATATAAAATGCTCACCCCATATTTAAACATGCAACTGCATTCTCGCTCTGTGCGGAGATGTGATCTTTGTGAAATGTGCAACTAGGTCGGGGGATTTAGGAAAAATTCAAATGTCTCCAGTATACGTTATATAACAAAGTTTGTGATAAAGCTTGAGAATAGTACTTCTTTAAAATATAATACGGTCTTAGAGTATTGTTATTCGAGTTTCTTTCGTTAAAAATCTATATATGTTTTATTATAGGTGACAAAACAAAAATATTCCATGTTGGGTGCCAAGTTCAATTTCCACTCGAAGGTGATTATTTATACATTATTTTACTTATCCTCGCTCTGGAAAAAATCGCGGCGTTAAGTTCCGTTACTATTTACAAGCAATATATATTTGCCACAGCCAAAGAATATAAGAAATAAAGAGAAATAGTATGAAAATAATAAAATAGATGCAGCCGAGATTGCGGACGGCCACTAATAAGTTGAATTAAATTAAAGTTGAAGTTAAGTTTACGAGTATATGTATACTGAAATAAATATTTTACTGTAAAAGTGACGTTTGTGGGTTCTTTTCTCATTCAAGGGAATCAAATATATATATTTTTTCCTCTTTCTGGTAACCAGGCTACAAAGCACGATATTGAGTTCCACCACTCAACATGATATCTTAAGAATTCAGCGGACAGAGAGGAAGAGATTAATGAGGAAACAGATGAACATAACACTAGGTTCCCAGATTCAATCTGCCTAACCTACCAAATAGGGGACAACAGAACCAGAAAGAAAAAAAGTATATTTTCCCGCCAGTGGGACTAAAGACCTAAAAGTAGTACATTCAACTCACATTGCATTGCATTGCTTTTCGTCTTATTTATATGTTAATGTAGTCCCTAATCACCAATTTTATTCTTAAAAGAGCAAACCAAAAGCAAAACTATTATTTTTTTAGCTTCACATTTTATGCCACAGATAGAAAGCCCGGCAGAGGAAACCTAGTGCTAGGACTCTCCGCTCCCCATTTTTCACCGAAACGACACGTCAGGTAGTTAACAAACGTTACTCAATAGAAATAAAGTGGTTCCCACAAATTTGGGAGTAAATTAAATTAAGACTTAAGGAAAGTAATATCTGAAACTATAAAATCTGTCACCTACTTCCTTGTATATTGCACACACGGTCGCGTAATACAACGAATATTATAATGAGGAAGGGGACCTAATAAAAAAAATAATGATGTAAGTATTTTTTTAATTTATATCTTTTTCAACGTGGAATAAGTACAGTTTAAAGATGGCCGTCAGATTTTATATTATAGCGGTTGTATTTGCCAAGTCTTTTTTAGGGTTCCGTACTTTTTAAGGCAAAAAGGAACCCTTGTAAGATCATTCTGTTATCTGTTTGTCGGTCAAGAGCTTTTATCTCAGGGACGCTTGGAGGTATCGAGTTGAAATTCAAACAATATACTCAGGTCTACGGTCTAAAAATCTAAAAACTTTACATTTGTGGTTAAATCCTAAAAATAATAGCCTTAAATGGGAGGCAATATTAAGTATTAAAGCCGCTTGTTCGTACAAGATATCAAACCAGAGGGTTGTGGTTAAGCTAAGACTGAATTTCAGAAAAAGCTTGAGACCCCCAATTTTTGTTTGGAACCCTCGTTAGGCTAGAACTTTTCCATTTTGTTTAAACTCAACAACTACACGTTTTTCTGCTATATCACATACATAGCATATAAGGCAGAGGGAACCTGGGAACCTCATATGAAAATACTTCCATTTCCTACTTTCCACTGAATTCTGGAGGTACTGTGTGTTGAGTTGCGGAATTTAACGCCGCTCTTTACCACGCTACCAGAGAGAGGTAATAAAAACATTAAATGTTGCCACAAGTTTGTGCAACTGCGCCACGACAACCTCAATGTTATTTTAATTAATAATTAAAATGTTATTTATTACAATTAACCTACATGTTTAAATTTGTGCATAAAGCTAAACTTTTGATTTCTTTTATTTTCTTATTAATTAATAAAATAATACAATTAGAAATAAATGTTCATGCTAAAAGAACAGAGCGCGGCGTAGAGTACTGCTACTTTTAACTAGTGAAACTAAGTACCACGCCTTGACACAATATTTCAAAAATATAGTGGGAAATGGAGAACGGAGTGTTTTACTAATATAACATGCTCCGTTCTATATTTACCACTACTTCAGGGAATACTTTCTGCATATCCTAAATGAGAAAACGACGAAGTGATGCTAAATTATTACTATTTAAATGATTACTAGCTAAACTTCGACACTGTATGTATCATACATATCCTAATATGGCTGCATCACGTAATTTTCTACTTTATCGCAGAGTCCTTTTTGTTTTCTATCAGGAGTTGGGCTTGAGTATATATAGTTAAGGAAAAATCTTAAAAGCTCTTGTGAAAATGTTTTCACTAAACTGTAGACATGTGCACATATTTGTACGCTATTTTCTATATAAAAATATCGTCGTGGTGCAGAGATAAAAGCGTGGGATTGTAAACGAAAATATTTAATATTTTAATTCTATCGCTCAGGTAATAAGGCAAAGCGCGGTTTTATTTCCGCTACTCAGTACACTTAGTAAAAAAATATTTCACTTCCTCAAGTGAGATCGAACCCACAACCTTCGCGTTACAGTCACACCCTTGTGCCGCTGCGCCACAACGGCCTCGATAGGGTAGTAGATACACGACGTCGAATAGTAGGAAACGAAGCGATATGAAATTATGAATAAAATTATATCTCATTTGAATAACTTCAAAGTTGTAGTTTCTAGAAGCTATTTTGAATCAGTTTATGCTGTTATTAATTTTAGTTCTGATTCAAGTTTATTTTTTAAAAAATATTATTTAAATATTAAAAAATGGTGCAATTTTGTGTTATTTATATCTCTTACATGATATATTTTGTGTTCGTTCGGCGATTCGAAAGTGCTTGTAAAATTTTCAATTAAAGATATTTCAAATTTAAATATATTTCTACTTATTAGCAATTATATTTTTATTATACCTATATGACTTTCTTATTCTTTTCAAAAAAGTTTACTTGGATATAAAAAGCGAATACGATTCTCATCGT
>DWGR01005243.1:0-10513 GCA_018247715.1 Heliconius burneyi
CGCACTCAAGTGAATGAATTAATATTTTCATTTCTTCGCCATGATTTGTATTTTTGAGAAACAGAGTGTCTTAACGTTAGGTTCGCAGATTCCAACTGTCTACCCTTCCGTGTGGGATGCATCTTATTTAAGCAGCACTTATGAATATATTATTTAAACAATGTTATGTCAGTTTATTTACATATATTTAGTAGTATTGTCTTAAACACTAACTTAATTAACGAGATATCATTGTTATTCAATGTCGCGTATCATATATAGGACCTTGTTCTAGTAATTACTCTTTATCGCCTATCTAAGCCAAAGACATGTTTTGAATGCAAATACTAAACGTTAGTATTTTTTCTACTTAGATACAAACATAGTCTTTTAATAAATTATGTTGTCAAATGACTTATTGATCAATAATAAGTTGTATACTAAGTTTATATTCACAGCATTATACATTTACAATATAGTACCTATATATTAACTAACAGAACTTATAATTATATTAGAGAAAACATTTCAAAATAATGTCGAGGCCGTCGTGGCGCAGCGGCACAAAGGTGTGATTGTAGCGCGACGGTTGTGGGTTCGATCACCACTCGAAGAAGTGAAATATTTATTTAGGTTTATATTTCCATTTTCTTCGCTCTGGTGTCGAGGTAAAGGGCGGTGTCGAGTCTGCGACTCAACACGCAATGCCTCCAGAATTCGGCAGAATGTGGGGAACGGAGTGTCTCAACACTGGGAACATTTACACCCTCTGCCTACCCTGCTGTGTGCGGGATATAGCGTGAAGCTGATTTAAATTTGATTTTATTTTAAAATAAAGCCAGCAGTGGCGCTGGGGCACAAGTGTGTGACTGTTCTTCGGTTCGATCCGTGTGTGGGATTCAGCGTGAAGCTGATTTTAAAAATAAAAATTAGGGAAGACATGTAAAGAATAGCGTTGGGGCCCACTTGGAAAGTAAGAAATATTAAGATATAACACTTTGCCGTTACTTACGAGCTAATCATAATGGAATCCTTGAGTGTAGGTCCCGCGTGCCATTACGGTGAAGACGGAACTGGTTGTTTCCTGCGTTAATAAGTTACCATTTAAGTAGCTTGTATGAAATATTTTATTTCGGTGTAGGTGTACTGTATTTGTCACGCAGGAGTAAGAACTTGCAAGTCCAAATAGGCCTCCCACATATTGTGACGATACACTATAGGTACCACCTACTGTTATGAATAATTATTTAGATAGTGGCAAAATATGCGTTCACAGCCGAATAAGTCACTGACAGTTACGTCATATTTTAACTACTAGCTATATCTAAATATAGACATTGTTTTTGTAGGAGAAATGAATAATAGATGTGATGAAAAATTAAGAAGATATTGGTCTACTTAAAATCCTTAGTGAGCTTCACGCTGTATCCTGTATCCTGTAGGCGGAGGGAACCTAGTGTTAAGACACTCCGTAGTTAAGAAACCTTAGTCGTTGTAGAAAATAGAAGCTCCTTTTTTGGGCTGCGCTTGTGGGAAAGTGAGTGTACGTACAGTTAAGACTATAGTGTACAAAGGGGAGGCGAGAGGGGAACGCTTCACACCAACTTGGTAAAGCCTTTCAGTCCAGAAAAAGCTATCATAGTAGAAATAACCGGACGTATAACTAAAAATATCAATATCCAAGACACGAAGGCACAATTTATGTGTCATATTTAACACGAGAAATATTTGACAACAAAGAAATGGTATCATTGTGGACTTTGTAACTGTTATGTGAAGAAGAATGTCCTTTTAAGCATAATTTGTTTTGACATTTTGGTCGGACGGTCTTAGACGGTTTCCAAGAGACACAGGTTCAATTCGCCCTACGTTCATCTACTTTTTATACATTTCCTAAATATCATTTTTTTCTGAATTTTATTAGGTGACTTAACAAACCTACTACAGAAGTACATGGGTGTGTTTTCGAAAAGAAGTGGGTTCAAAATCTGTTATTTACCACGTACCCTAGTAATACTAACATAATAAAGCGAAAAAGTTTGTTTGTTTAAGTGCTAAGATCACTGAAACTTTTTTTTACAGGTTGAATTTACTTTCTTTTGTTCCTGATATGAAAACTGCATTCTTCAGGAGTGCTATAGACTACAATATATGTTAACATTACGAGATAATTCTTAATTACATGAAATAACATGTGCTGCAGAAATAGTTAAGTATGACATTGTACTACAAAAATGCTTAAACTTAAAAGTAACAGTGTCCACGAAACCGTATATCTATATCTTATAAGTCACAAGAATGCATTTTATGCCAAAAAATAGTTGAATATGTGACTGTTTTTTATTTGACATGAATATTAAATATTTAGTACATTTTACAAATGGGGAGCGGAGTGTCTTGACTGTATGATAAACTAAAATGTAGCGGCCATTGTGGTACAGTGGTACAAGAGTGTGGCCGTAAACTGGATGGTCTAAATCTTAGAAGCATTGTGAGTTGAATCCCCCTTTTCAACACACAATGCTTATAAGATTTAGCAGAAAGATGAATGCCTTAACACTAAGTTCTTTCTGCCTACCCTGCTATATACAGAGTTAAGCTGAAAAACAACAAAGAAGTGTAATTAACCTTAAATTTAAAATAAAGACCTAATATTGTTTGAGTAGTTTAAAACCTATCTAAACTACTCTCAAACAAAGGTTATGTACTCTTTGACATTGTTGTATTGTTGTTTTATATGGTGAAACATGGTTGCTTGTTTTCCGATTTGGATTCATTCAGAATTATGAAAACAAGTTCTTCATGATTGAATGTATAAAACATGAAACCAATTGGTTGATAAATGCATTATGTTGACCCTTTGCACTTGTATGTCGCTGTATAGGTAACAACACACCATGTTTTTGAGTCAATATAATTTTTTTTCTAAGACAATAAAAATCCATATTTTTTGTCTTTAAAAACATCATTAAATAGATCTGAGTAGATACATAGATAAAGTAGAATAAAGTATAATCACAAAAGACCATATTCATAAGTGCCGTGTTAAAGTGCTAAAGATAGCAGGATGCTAGTATATTTTAATAGCTTAATAATGATAAGACCAGAATGTTACATGCTTAAGACACTTAAATAACTATTTTTCAAATATTCTCTAAAAGACACATTGGAAAGAAACATTTTCTATTCCATTCTATTTCTTATTTCTCATACATTTCCACATGTATGTACAATCTTTGGCCTTATCTTTTCTTTGAGTACTGATAATGTCTAGAACATGTAGATAACAGTTGGCTAAGAAATTACAGCACAATGCAATAAAATACATTTATTTCTTTTATAAAATATAAAACACCTAGACATAGATATTAATGTAGATTTAATATACAAGATTAACTTACACATTTTACAATAAAGACAATATTGGAAACTGAAGGAACTTAGGCTCTGTTTTTATTATAATTCTTGGTCCCATTGGGTGTTAGCTGTCGACAGACAAATGCAAAATCGGTATATGAATTAAACCAAGATCCCTTCCTTTCCTTAAATAATGCAATTAAAAATCAATATCAAGTTACAAGCAAAATTATCAATTAACTTTTGTGCTTTAGTAATTATTATAATTTATACAACTTGTGCTTGTTAGTTGAATAGAGCTGGCATACATAAACAAAATAAAGCAAGTTAAGTTCATTTGATGACACATTTATAACAATTTATACAACAAATAACTAAGTTATCTCTATAGAAACAATTTTTGTATTTTTTTGGAAATATATTTTACATACAAATAGGCCTATATAAATAAGTTCCAAAAACATCTCAGACATTATATAAATAGATATTTTATATTATTTAACACTGAATAACTGAAAAACTTGGCATAAAATTACATACATACTTTTAAGTTGTATAGCTTATATCTTAAGAGTGATATTTCTAAAAATAGTATATTTATTTTAAAGGCATAAATAGCACTGGTCATTTATATTTTCAGTTATAATTTATTTTATAGAATATATATATCAAAAACCTGTTTCAAAAATGTTGTACAATGTAATAAAAGCTACTCAACTCCTTTAAAAAGGTTAGTTTAATATAGTATAAAATAGTTTTTTGCTTTCGTTCAATATAATCAGTCATAAATTGTTCAATTGTTGTATGAATCATATGTAAGACAAAATAAGATAAATATATATATTTCCCTGAGAACTTATCGCCCTGATGCTTCAGATACAGGGGGAGCTGCAGTTGGTGCTTGTGTTGGTGCTGGTGCCTGCGCACTAGATGATCCAGATCCTGATGTAGCCCAGACAATTATAATAATGAGCAGTACCGCTCCTATAGCACCAATAATCAACATCATTTTCAAGTTTTGCCACCAATATTTTCTTTTTAGCTTACCAGCCTGTTGTTCAAACTGTGCAGCGCCATGTTGTAGGGCATCAGCCCTATTGTCCAATTCTGATAATTTTTGATCCCTCTCCAAAACTTTCTCGACATTGACACGCATAATACCCACAACCTCATCTACTTTAGCTTGAGTTTGTGCTAAGCGTTTATCGCTCACTCTTGGTCCTGATGTTCCACTTGGGTTATCCATTGTTTTGTTTATATAGATTACAGATTTAAATAAAAATAGAAATCTTAATGAAAAAAAGACAATCACAAACAAATATGGCGCTTTACACTTATGATACGGAAACGACAAACGAGTGAATTACGAATTATTATTTTAGCATGACGGCAACTACAGATTAAAAAAATGTACAGGCTATATACAATCTAGAGAATTTAATATTACTGTATACGGGACGGTAATTTTTAAATTATATTAGTTAAAAGAAAATAAGCAGAAACCCTGGACTAAGGCCATATTGAAATTAGTATTAATGTATGAATACCATGTTGGTCTATACCACTTCGTCGTGACGGTCTTTAATGTCCTCGGTGGCTACACCATCGGCTCACATGTCATGCATCAATACAATCATAGGCGTAGGAAGAGGGGGAACCAGGTGGTCCATGCCCACCTTAGAATAGTCTGGTGCATGCATCATAAGCCAAAGTGGCTTGAGGTCTTGAATATAAGAGCCGAGCTCTGGTAAACCGCATACAATATTTTAGAGGGGCTTGGTGTCGGCAACATTAGTCCGCACTATAGCAGTAATTAAAAATACTGATTAAAATCCATATTGAGGCTCTAGAGTTCTTCATGGCATGACTCATAAGTTGAATGCCTAGGGGCATTAACTACCACAATCTTGAACAATGCCTCTATCCTCTTGCAAAAGAGGTAATGAAGTATGTCGCCATTCTTGTGGCGTCTTTCCAGTGTTTTGGTTTCGGATGAAAAACTCAGTAAGCATGAACATACCCAGAGAGCCCAATCATTTTCGCGCTCTGATCGGAACATTATCTTGGATTCGAAGGCTTGGAAGTAAGTTCTTTTAAAAAACAAAAATACTTTTGTTATAATCGGTTCACGAATGAAATCGGGGGACACACAAAAACATATAGTTCTCGAATATAAGAGAACTCTCGTAGTCTTCCTTCTTATGGAACAGTCGGTTAAATATTAGATACAAACACTGTTATATGTCAATAACAGTGTGATGAGAAAAAATTTAATGCTATTTATATCATTAGATTGTTATATGTATTTTATAAATCATTATATATTTTTTAAATCAGTACGGCATATACGGTAGCTAATTTATAATTCGTATTTATACGGTAATTTTTAAGAATGTTCATATTTTCTTTTATTGGTAGCACTGCTTTTGCTACTTACTCTATGAACATTTTCAATCATACCTTAAAGTTGTCTTTTGATTTTTTATTTTTAATCTATAACCCGGAGCTTGAGGATTCATACCGTATTATATCTTGCTTATAATAAATTTGTACACAATTCTTGAGTTTTATAGTAGTTCGTATTTCCACGCCTATTTAATTTCAACCAATAACACACAATGGTAAGAAATTATTATTTGCAAAGTTTTACTATTACTATCATTCATTATAATCAGGCTATTTGATGTAGCCGCACATGTGCACATTTTTACATTTTTTAACCAATTTACTTACAGGTTTCGTTAAACCCTATAAGGATTTTAAAGAATGAGGCTGAAGAAGAAAAAGCCGAAGTGGCTCGTATGTCTAGTTTTATCGGGGCCATTGCAATTGGTGATTTAGTAAAAAGTACACTTGGTCCTAAAGGCATGGATAAAATACTGGTATCTTATGGAAGAAACGCAGGCCAAGTACATTATTTACCATTATATGCTATTGACAAGTCTTTAAATGTATTCACTTTAAATACTTATTTTTTTTACATTTTATAGGTTGAAGTCACAAATGATGGTGCTACCATTTTAAAATCTGTAGGTGTTGACAATCCAGCTGCAAAAATATTAGTTGATATGTCTAAAGTTCAAGACGAAGAAGTTGGTGATGGTACTACATCTGTAACAGTTCTAGGTACCTATTTTCACTTACTAATATAGATATTGGCTTATATTACGTTATAGAATAAATTTCTATATATGAAATTAAATTTCCCTGTGATATAAACTGACTCTGTATGTAATTCATATATTTTTGTGTATAATATAGTAATATATTGTTTTAATATTCTAGCTGCTGAGTTATTAAGAGAGGCAGAAAAGTTGATTGAACAGAAGCTTCACCCACAAGCAATTATTGCTGGTTGGCGCATTGCTGTGGAAGCTGCCAGACAGGCTTTAGCTGAAGCTAGTTTTGATCATGAAAAAAACATGAATGAAGCAGCTTTAAGGAGTGATCTGGAGAACATTGCTCGTACCACACTTAGCTCTAAAATCCTTTCTAATCATAAAGAGTATGTATTAAAGATTATAATACCTAATTATACTGTATTGAATATATGTACCTATAATACTATGCTGCTGATTTTATCAAAGTATTGTTCTACTTTCATGCTAGAACTACCGAAGAAATTTATATGAATATGAAACTTCACAGTAATATAGTTTATACATCAAAATAATATAGGCTACATTTTATGTAAAGATTTTGTATAAGTTGGCTGTAACATAGTAATAAGTTGTTAATTAACACATATATATATATATATATATATATATATATATATATTTATTTTTAGGCATTTTACTAAATTAGCTGTTGATGCAGTCTTAAGGTTAAAAGGTTCTGGAAATCTTAAAGCCATACAAATCATTAAAATTTCTGGTGGTTTGCTTGAGGAATCTTTCTTAGATGAAGGTTTTTTGCTTAACAAAAAGGTATGTACATAGATAGTGTTATCTTTAGACTTTATTTCCAGTAGGTCAGAGAGATTGGGGCACCAAATGCTATGGACCCTGCTGTTCTTCCCTCTTATCTAATAATTTTGACATATGAATATCATCCAATCATTGTTTTTAAAGTCAAACAAGTCCTTTATAGAGGCTCTTTTCTTTCTTGCATCATATATCCTTTTTAGACTCATTCCCTTAATATGTCCCTCATTTTGTGACATCCTTGCATTATTAATACATGTCATTCGGTGTTACTCTTCATTGAGGATTCAAGACCTACACTGACTCCAATGACTAATGCTTTAAAGACATTGCATCTTGCTGCAAAACCCACATGGCCAAATGTGCAGCTATACTGATGTTTCACCGCCTTATTAGGTACCATCCATAAATTACCTCACAATTCACACAATTTCATGATTTATTGACGGTTACATTTGGGTCCAATAATGTGGACAAAGCACTGTTAATTCTGTTACCTGGCAGTAATACGCTTTTGCATGTCCATTTTGTACCTGCCTTTACTAATTATACTTCCCAAATATACAACTTCATTCACTAACTAAGCAAAAATCTTATCATAAGTCTAGGATAAGATTTTTGCTCATTCTGCTATGTGTGGAAATAAATATATGTATAAATGGAAAATATTAGAACAAGATGCCGCTGTGGTGCACATGTGGCTGAAATACAATGATTGTGAGTTCAATTCACACTCGGAGGAATAAAATATTTATATATTTATATATATTCATTTCCTTTCCACAATATATCCATAATAATCCCAATATTCCACAATATAAGTAAAGTGTGGTGTTGAGTTCCACCACCCAACTCGTAATGTCTCGAGAATTCAGCAGAAAGTGGACAACAAAGTGTTTTACCACTTGTTTCTGTCTGCCTATCCTGCTATATACGGGATACAGTGTGGAAAAGAATATATTATTTGAAAATTTATACATAGAAACCTCACTCATGCTGTGTAAAAATCGTAATTGAAATGAAGACATATTAAAATTTATGATTTTTATGTTTTTTAATTATAGGTTGGAGTACATCAACCTAAAAGAATCGAAAATGCCAACATTCTCATAGCTAATACTCCCATGGACACTGACAAAATAAAAGTATTTGGTTCAACTATCAAAGTGGACTCTATGGCTAAAATTGCTGAATTGGAAGTTGCAGAGAAGGAAAAGATGAAGGATAAAGTGAACAAAATCCTGGGTCACAAATGCAATGTATTTATAAATAGGTAAGATTTGTATGATTTAAATGAGTAGAATTTGTAAATTATATATTGTCTCAACATTTATATAATAATAATTGTTTTGGATGTTTTGATTAGTATTAATTATATCTCTGGATAAATTTATTTTAATGCTAGTAAGCCGCTCACAGCTTTGCCTGCTATAATACACAATTATTTATTTACTAATCTGAATTACTTTCATGTTCTACAGACTTACAAAAATAGATAACTAAGTTTAAAAAGTTATTATGTAGCAATTTTGTCAAACCACACACTTTATATTCACACAATGCTTATATTTATGAACCAATCAAATAAAACAAACACTAAATGATAAAGAAAGTTTGTTAAATTATAATTGTGAAAATTGCATTTAAATTGGTTAAGGTGATTCTGAGATAAGTGTGAACAAGCACAGACAACGAACAAAAAGTTTTAAAAATCTTTATTTTGGGTCCTATGCATTAATAACTGTCTACAGTATTCGATTTTCTTATATATGTTCCATATAATCAGTTACAATTTTATTATATGTGTAGATTATAATTTTTTTGATGTTTTGAAATTGTGTCATCACAAGTCATGTTTTTTAATATATAATAGGAATTCTAAGAAATGCATTAATTTGTAGGCAATTGATTTACAATTATCCTGAGCAATTGTTTGCCGATGCTGGTGTGATGGCTATTGAACATGCTGACTTTGATGGCATTGAACGTCTCGCTCTTGTTACTGGAGGCGAAATTGTATCCACATTTGATTCACCCGATAAAGTCGAACTTGGTCATTGTAAGGTCATCGAGCAGGTATGTAAAACTTATATGAGATTTAATTCTTAATTTTTTTTATATAACCAAGACTATATAACTAAAACTGTTCTTTTCTGTAATGGTTCATTTTCAAATGAAATATTGATCTACATCATAACTCAATGGCTTAAAACACATTTTTTAGCTTCCCATAGATGGACACAATTTACGTTGGTGGAGGGAATCTATTGTTATTTTATTAGACACTCCTTTTTTCACATTCTGCACATTTTTCGATACATTGCATATTGAGTGGTGGAAATCAACACCTCACTTTGTTTTGTTACCAGAATGAATAAATGATAATACTTTATAATTTCCTTAAGTAGGAATTGAACTCACAACTGATGCATCGGATATAAGTAATTTTATATTATTTATCACTCTTAATTGGCTTCTTTTGTCCTCCATTTTCTATAAAATGATGTATTAGCTCTCTATAGTAACCCCAATATGATGAAGATCAAAAAATATAATACATGTCCTTGTTACATTTCAGATACTTATTGGTGATGAATGTTTGATCCGTTTCTCTGGTGTAGAACTTGGTGCTGCTTGCACTATCGTCATTCGTGGAGCAACGCAGCAAGTGATTGATGAGGCTGAACGTTCCCTACACGATGCTCTGTGTGTGCTGGCCGCGACTGTAAAGGAGCCTAAAGTGGTGTTTGGTGGTGGTAAGCACTAATCAATTTTATTTTTAAATATCTGTCTTTTAAATAGATAATATTTTAGAAATTTGTTTAAAGTGAACTTTGTTATATTTTATATTAATTATTAACTTCATGTTTGTTACGATATAGTTTTGCTATAATATGTCGACGGTTTTTACATATAAAACGTTACCCAGGTGCAAGCGAGATGCTGATGGCGGAGGCAGCGTCGCGGGCGGCGGCGCGCACGTACGGCAAGCAGGCAGAGGCGGCGGAGGCGTTCGCGAAGGCGCTGCGCCGCCTGCCCGCGGCCGTGGCCGATAACGCTGGTTACGACAGCGCCGACCTGGTGGCCCGCCTGCGCGCCAACCACGCACAGGGGAAGAATACTATGGGATTAGGTATTTTGGATTCTGTTCTTTTTATAAGTTTTCGGTACGTTCTTCACTAGGATTTCATTTCTTCATTATGACAACTATGGCAACAAGACAAAGCATGGCGTTGATTTCCCCTACTCGA
>DWGR01005244.1:0-10513 GCA_018247715.1 Heliconius burneyi
AGCGTGAAGCTAAAAAATATATTGAATGGTTTTGTTTTATTCATTCGAATTGCCTCACAGATTAATTTAATCACAATTTATTATGAAACTAAATTGCACAAAATACTATCGGAACCATTAAATGCTATGACACATAACGAGGTATTTACACGCTTTGGTAAATACGTATGCGATTCTACTGATTAATATTATTAAATGGAAACTGTTTTGTATAGTAATTGTATAGATTTTCATGCGAAAAGGATTTTTCTTTGTTTCATGTTTTTTTTAACCACTCGCGGCTTCGTACGCTTAAGCTTATTGATATATTGTAGCCAAATTATACACTAGATTCCTAGGTTCCCTTTGTCTTCCTTGCTATATGCGGGATCTAGTGTGAAGCTTAAAAAATATAAGTCATTTCTTACTGACAACGCAGAGCTTAAATTATTAGATTTAAAAAGTTGAAACAGGCGCGTATATACTCGTATTTGGATACAAGGTAATTCGAGTGGTGTAGTTAAGCTACATTATTACTCTATATTCTTACGATTTTGGCGGCACATGGGCGGGTCAAGCGTATGATTCTAAACATGACAGGTTATGGGTTCTATGACCACACAAGGAAATGAAATATATAATATTTCAATGCCTTAATACCAGGTTCTCTCAGCTTATCCAGTTACATGTAAGATACAGTGTGAAGATGAAAAAAAATACTGCTTAATTCATAAGTCCACGTAAACGAAGTAGCCAGTGGCAGTTTGTGTTATATGTAAGTAGATCCCATGACATAGGTTGACATTTGATCTGCTATAAATCCTCTAAGAATTTCCCAAGAGGCTTACATATAAAAGACTATTTAGCCAGTGTAGAGTTCGGCCTAATTTCTTGTAAAAAAACTTTCCAAATATATATTTTCAAAGTAAAATATATTTGTTTTTATATTTCTTTAATGCCGACGCATGAAAGAAATCTTATGGCAGTGTTAAAGATAAAATGTCTTTTTTTCTATCACTTTTGACCGTCACTTATATTGCTTTAATTTCCTGTTGAATGGGTTTGTAATTAACCTTTTAAGTAAAAATCTATAATTATTTTCATTAAAATTCGGGATTTAATTCAAAAATAATTTGATATTATAGCGATTTTCAGATTCAATAGATTCTACTGATAAAACAGTAGTTCTAGTTGAAATTGATGTCCATCGTCATTGTTCACAAATTGGTCGTTAAATTATAACTACAGATAATTTACAAATATATAGTAATAATTTGAACGTATTTATGGAATACAATAATCATAATTAGAAGAGTGAAAAAAGGAAATTCATGATACTATTTTCATTCAGCTTCACGCTGTATCTCGCACACAGCAGGGTAGGCAGAGAAAACTTGGTGTTAAGACACTTCGTTCCCCACTTTCTGTCGAATTCTTGGAGGCATTGTATGTTGGGTTGTAGAACTCAACGCAGCGCTTTGCCTCGACACCAGAAGAAACGGAAATATAAACATCATCATAGTAATATAAAATAGCTATAATTTGATATCAAATTATTTCATATTTATTGTAAACCTCAATTTTATAATTAATGTGAATTAAATAATTAATGTGAATTAAATATTATAAAAATGACATATATCATATATGATGAAACAGTTTCACGCTTATGCTTTTTTGTCTCTCTAGGTGGAAAGTGTGTCATAGATGCAGGTGAAGGTAATAAAAGCATGTTAAAAAGGAACATATTAGAGTTATTAAACTGTTTGTTTATTCTTTAAGATATAATAAATAAATTTTTCATATTCTAATTTATTACTTTTTAACTGTTACTTCGCTCATTCTAATGGAAATGACTAAGGTCTGATCACAGAAACAGTCATTTGGTTGTTTTTAATTCTAACAAGTAGTTTCTAACATTTACGTGTTCCAAGAAATCCAGGTACATGACTGCTAGGCAGCGTATCGTCGAAATTATCAGGTGTAAATTACTGAATAAAAGATTAATTTCAAGATCACTATGGAAACGCAAAACAAATAAGTTTTGTTACAGGCCTTGCGCTCTTAATTCATAATACACAAGTAATTAATTGTATCAATAGATGTGGGTTTGATCTACTTATCGAACATGTATAATGGAAGTGGAAGTAAGTCATATTCTACTGAGTCGAAATCGAACCCACGACTTACAATCACATCTTACAATCAGATCGCCGCTGCGCCACGATTACTTCAAGTATATACTTGAACAAGTATATTGTTGTATATATATATATCTTCAAATAATTTATATTTCACAAAATAAATTGTTTCTTATAAAAGTAAAAGTACCTACGCGTTTCTTTTCTTTTTGTATTTGTGAAAGTAAAAAATGAATTTTGCTATTCGTGGAATGAAAATATTAAAATTCAAGCATATTGTGCACCTTAGTAGCCATCTGGCGGGGTTGTTGTAGGCACCCCTTTGTGGCAATAGCAGCTCTCTTTACACGACTACTTTATATTTTTTATGGGTTTTAAGAAAATATAATATTTATTATGATTTTTCTAATAGTAAGCTTAAGATTCAAAATTAGATTTAAACTAGTTGTGACGATTACTGAGGCCAGTATGGCGCAGTGGGACTGCGTCTATAACCGCGATGGTTGTGGGTTCGAGCTCGAATAAATTAGGACAATGCTAGTATATAAGATATTTTATACGATTTTGTTTGATTTCAAAAATAAGAGCTTTCCAATATTCAATACATTTTTCAGTTCGTACTCAATATTATCGAACGTCTTAAAAATTGGATTGAAATTTGAACTTATAATTTATAACCAAACTTTTAGTAAATAACTCTATCTTAAAAATCTAAATTTACAAATAATAGTTAAAAAACAATATTTTAATTAGTTATTTAGTAAATATTCCTTAAATTTAACATTTTATGCCTTGTACATACAAATATAACGGTGAACAAGGGGCATCGTAAAGTAGGTGTCGGTGTCGCTCCCTCACAGATATCACCCCGTGCCTGACTGTGCCTCGCACTATTATATGGTAATGACAATTTAATTATGAATGCCGTCTGACATTGTATTATAGAGAGAATTTTAGTAAGATCTATTTAAATTTAACTATAATGTTAAAAATTTGGTTGTTTGTTGTTTTGTTTTATAAATGTTTGGGAGGGAGGGAGGAGAGATAATGGTTGTGGAGTTCGATTCTCACTCGGGGCAAGTATTTATTTTCTGGGCGTCGCTCTGGTAGATAAAACGCGCTTGGGAACTGTTTGTTTTACCAGTAGGTTCCCTTTTTCTACCCTGATATACAGATAAACTATATTTGATTAAAAAAATACTTCTTTGAACATAGATGCTATCATGATCTGTAAGCACCGTTGGTAACGGTCAATTTATGTATTATTTAAATTTCAAATAAATTGCATTTTGGTCAAAGCGCGGCGTTGAGATCTGCCAAAGTGGGGAATCGGAGTGTCTTAACACTAGGTTCCTTCTGCCTACTGCGTGAAGCTGATTTAATTTGGTTGCGTGACGTGGGGCCCATTCAAAAGTCAATGTTTCGAAATTAAACAAAAAAAAATATTTATACAAATTAAAAAGATAATATAATAAAGCGTTTCCAATAAACAAAACAAAATTTTAAACAACATACTCTTCAAGAATTAAAGCATCAAAATCTTCCTCAAAATCGAAAGAACTATCCCAAATAAGAAGAAACAAAATACTTCGGCACATACTAGATTTGAATTTCACATATTTTGTATACAAGCAATACTGTGTTCAATATATTGAAATGATCTTTGATGTACATATATAGAGTCAATAGACTACGGTGTAACATGCTGAGGCAAACGTAAGAAACATATATATACCAAAATATATCAGAATACGTAAAATTTGAAGCGCTATCTTTTATTTTCTTGTTACGTTATCCTTTTCAAAAGAAAAATGCAAAGAGGAGGAAAACTCTATTTTCCCTAAATATATTTCGTATCACGTAGTATTAGGAGTATATCATTGAACACATCATTTGGGTGATAAGGAGAGCTTTCCTCATATCGATGTTTCCTCAACACAACCTTATATCCTTTTATTTGTCTCTAAATTATTAAAATATCGTTAAAAGATGAAGAAAACTTTATTGAAAGTAAATTTATAATACATTTTCTTACTTTGAATAGCTCTTTAATAATTGTGCTTTGATGTACTTTTTTGGACATTATAAATTGAAAAAGAAAATCGGCACACTTTGTATACTATTTTAAATATATTTTTATTAGACATGCTGCAGGCTATCGTAGTGCAATGGTTGTGGGTTTGATCCTACTGGAGAAAAGGAGCTATTTTAATATCTTTACTCTGATACACAGACAAAGCGTGGCGTTGAGTTCCGCGTCAAGTTATATTATGCGGAATACAGAGTGAAGCTAAAAAACATTAAAAAATAGATAAAAACAATGACTTTATGATCAATGTTGTGAACATAAAAAAATGTTTACATACAAAAAATATTTATTTACCTAAGCTAACCTGGTGAATGAAGATTGGCATATTATGTTTTACAATTTAAAGAGAATATATAGTAAGGGTTCACATCTGACCTTGCGTAATATAGACTGGTGTCTAGTCGGGCGAATCAATTTGTATCGATTTGAATGGAACCTTATTTTACACGTGAGGTTAGATATCAATACTTGGACAATAATGCTTATATTTTTTTCGTTGTAGACTAATGTAGACTAATGCAGTTTTGAATACTACCAATCAACACACAATGTCTTGAAGAGTTGAATGGAACTGAGGGGCAGAGTGCCTCGGCACTGAGTCCTCTCTGCCTAGGATAAGTTATGTGGAAAAACCGATTTTTGGATGGAAGATAATTTATTTATAGTCATCCACGACTGGAAAACAAACTTACACCCACTTATCACGTACACACACACACACACACACACACACACACACACACACACACACACACACACACACACACTTAATCACAAATTTATTTTTACATGAAGTTCTTCAATAAAAATATTTTGAAAAACATCAAGAAATAAAAATTAATATAAATATCTTAAATTGTATGAAAAATCCGAAAAAACTGTACATTTTGATTTCAAAAGCTTTTTAAATAATTACTACGCAGTCACTTCCTCGTTACATTAATGAGGAACTTGGATGTGATTGAAAATGGAGAAGACTGTGAACAAAAGGTGACGGTAATAGGTTTTTCAGTTTTCTTTAACATTTTGTACGGAGCCAGCGAAACTGTCTTGACACAAAATATTTTAGAGAACATTATTAGGCTTACCTTGTAGTTCATTTTAAATTACATATTATTTTATTTGAAAATTTAGTAATTAAAATTTTTAAAAATTGAAACCATTGTAAGAACGATGGTTGGTGGTTTGATTTTCTCTAGAGGTATACATTACCTCTAGAGAAAATCAAACACAGGTACATATTTTCATTTCATTTTAGTTCAGTATATGTAAAATAACTTCAACCAACTTAATTATCTTAATAATAGATTCCTCTGCCTGTATTTTGTTTTAAATATTTAGATAAAGCATTATGTTAGTAAAACAACTTCTCTAGGAGCCAACTAACTATACATTTTTTAACACGCTTATATCCCGCACATAGCAGAGTAGGCAGAAGGAACATGGGAGTGTTAACAGACTTCCCGTTCCCATTACGATTTTCGTTTCCCATTCGAAAAAAGAACAGAAAAAAGAACATGGTCTTGCATTTCCTATTTTATTTCTAGTAGTGAGAATATTTTATTTCTAGTAGTTTCGATAGTAGCTTAACATAAAACTTTTCTTCACTGATATGTAAAGAATACAGTGTGAAGCTTAAAAGTACTTTATTTCTGTTCCGAAATTTAACTCGCATACAAAATCTCAAACATATACTAAAATAATAAAAAAAAATATTTTTTCTAAGTAAGTAAGGCTTGTCTGTAATATAATATTTCAGTTGTGTATATTATACGATAAGTGTATAAACGGCAGAAGGGCGCACGTTCTAACATTTCTTTTTCCATACAATAATACAAATATGTACTCAAAACACGCACAGAATCAACGATGTAACATAAATAAACCTTTTTTTGTGGATTGAGATGTAGGAGGTGTTTTAAATTTCATGAAATGTTTTTAGCTTAACTTTCAATGTGTGTATTTACCCAAAAATATTTCTTATATATAGTGAATTGCTTGACTGTATTGGTTGCGGGTTCGATCTTAATCACAATGGCACATAGAAGATTACAATAGATGTTATTTTTATTTTATTTTCAATTTACATAGCAGGGTTGGTAGATGGAACCTGGGAACCTAAGTTCCCTCTTCCTCACCTGCTATGAGCGGCATGCAGCGTGAACCGAGCGATGTCTGGTAATAAATAATTTGCATATACATATATAATAGCTTAATTACCATAAGCTACCTCAAATTGATATTGGGCTTGCAATGTACGATATTAGATTAATTAGAAACGTTCTATATATTATTAAGTTATAGATAACAACCGTTAACACATTCGCAGCTCGTAAGTTCACGGCCTGGAAGATTTTTTGGTCACAAAGATTTGTTAGGTACCCATGTGATATCTCAAAATTGATACCTACAAAAGCGAATCTAACTTAACGACCTAGCGACCTGAAAGTCGGGAAATGTAGCTGTAGCTTATTTGGTGCTGCACGGAGATGTAGGCGATGGTGATCACTTACGATAAGGTCGTCCGTTCTTATATATTTTGGCAATAAGGAAAATAGTTGTAAATCATTACAAGATTGTACGAGTATATATTTTATAAAATTGAAATTTTAAGAGGCCACCTTGTCGTCTGAATGAACTGCACTCGTTTGAATGAATTATTTTCATCACCTCGGTCTGGTCAGACAGAATGTGGTGTTGGATTCCGTCATTCAATCTGATATATCCTTATTTCGGACAGAAAGCGAGGAATAGAGTGTTTTGACACTAGCTTCTGGTTTTAGTGGTAAAATTAAAAAATTTCAAAACTGAATATATTATAATAAATACACTAATGAATATAGCTATCCTCTTAATCGAATATACCTTGTTATATTATAGAACTGAACAGTTTGTTTGTTTGAACAGGCAAATCTTAGAACCTATTGGTTAGAAGTAAAGAACAATCAAAAGATTTAATTTGTTTTTGTCTCATGTTGAAACAGGAAACTAAATTAGTACGTAAAATTCTTTAAAGAAAAAAAAGATTCTCAAATTACGCCAGCTAAGATCGTTGTCGAGAGCCTTCTCCAAAGGAAAGTGGAACAAGTATTTTACGTTAATTAAGTCACAAAAGATGCTGCCGTGTGAGAGATAAAACGTCACTAATTCTCAACAAAATCTAGTGTAAGCACATTTTTGTAAACATCGTATTAAAGATTCTTCTCTTTGACACGATAGTTTTCGGACCTTGAGATTTTATTTTCTTATGAGGATGTATTTTGATAATAATATTTTTGCCTCGTTACGTTTTTCTTCTTCTTCTTCTTCTTCTTCTTTAGATAGCTTCTTTAATACTTGAATGTAAGTAAAATCACACTGTTAATAAATGAATACCCAGAACGCTAATATTTAATGCTAAAAGAGCTGGAGCAGCACTAAATTACTTTTGCAATATTTAATAAGACAAGAAACTTTAACATAATTGCTTTAAGCTTGTTCAGACTTTAATATTAAAATTGTATGTTATTGTTCATAAATAAATTAAATCATAATTTAAGTTGTAATCATTTAAATAAAACACAAGGCTTAGGTTAGATGACTGTTAAAATTGGTTAAAAAAATTAAATTAAATTGGCTTCACGCTGTATCCCGCACACGCCAAGAGTAGGCAGAGGGAACCTAGTGTAACACTCCTTTTCCCACTTTCTGCCAAATTCTGGAGGCATTGCGTGTTGAGTGTGCAAAACTCAACGCCGACACTACAGCGAGGAAATGGAAATATAAATTCAAATAAATATTTTATCTCCTCGAGTGGGGAGCGACCCCACAACCAGTCGATTTTACTGTTGCATTTTGTTCATCTACGCTACGACTGGCCTCAACATGGTTTTTCATAGTTCTCAACATGGGTCTTATGAGAATTATTTGTTCCGGTCTATTTAAGAAAAGACGAGCATAAAGTTTTGATCGTTTCATATATTTTTTCATCCAGAAACATCCCTCCCATTTAAAACATAGTGGTCCGATGAAATGGTCTGACAACTAAAATCTCTCTTGTTTTAATATAATGTAATTTTTTAGATTCCGTACCTCAAAAGGAAAAAAACAAGATCATTTTGTTGTCCGTCTGTCAGAAGCGTTTATCTCAAGATCGCTTGAATGTAAGGATCTAAAATCAATATAAAATATTCAGGTCTACGGTCCATTGGAGCACAGAAAAAATCAATCTTCTAAGTCTTCACAATTCATATATTTATTTACGAATCGCTTTTACTGCATTTTGTATAAAATTCGCGGCGCAATCAAAACTTATAGGAATACTTGCTAAGAAAAGCGGAAAAAGCAAATGTCTTGATGGTAACGGACCGTCTCCGCATAAAGTTCGAATATTCTCTCTAGCTACTGCGCTATGTGTAGAATTTAATATTTATGAAGTTATTTATATATTTATGAAGGTGTAATAAGACCTGTCTAGTGCGAGTTGAACTCACGCACGAAAGGTTCCGTAACATTTTCTAAAAAACGGCTAAAAATCGTGTCAATTTTATGGGAGCCCTGTAATTATTTATTTTATTTTTGCTATTCACTGTTATAGCGTAAACAGAAATAATCTGTGAAAAATGAAAATGTGTCTGTCTATCGTAGATTATGAGATAGAATCTGGTGACAGACGGACAAACAGACAACAAGTTTGTACTTGAATGATTATAATATTAGCTATAACCTACATTATTAAAGATGTCAACATCCTAGAAATAAAATAAAACCATTGTTGTTTGTAAAATAAAATATTTTTATTATATTTATTCTATGCGCTACCTTGTATGTCACGTCAAATAACTGGACTTTAATCGTACTATAAAGCATTTTTGTGTACTAGTAATGGAAATTGCTTAACAATTACTAAAAATATACTAATATTTTTCAAATAAAGAAGAAATAGTATGTACATTGTTTTTCTTACTGTTATGACCTGTGTTCAATTTTCTTCTTAAAAATATAATGTAAAAAAACGTGTGACAGTGAGTTCAAATAATGCAACGTTACATTTTTTTAAATTTTTTTACTCATTATCATATATAGTAAAAAAAGCAGCTTCACGCTGTATCCCGTTCACAAGAGGGTAAGCAGAGGGAACCTAGTGTTAAGACACTCCATTCTCCACTTTTCATATTATCGTATTCGCAGTATCGTATTAAGTACCTATTAATAATTTTAATAATTTTAAACATGAGCTATTTAAAAAAAGATTCTTCAGAAAGAAAAACATCGTAGGTAGTTTTTTTTATAATTTTCATTAACGTACTCGCTGCAGTTGTAAAATTTTCAATATTTTACTATATTTTTAATTAAGTAAAAGCTATTTTAAAAACTCCACAGGGACTAAGTTGAGTTGATATATAACTGAAAAATGTCAAGGAATAAGGTATACACTAATAAATAATATTTACAATAAAATTCGACTTTGTGCGAGTACTTTTTTTAATATATTTTTTATTTTATTTTTAATTACTTTTTTATTTTTAATTTCACATTTTAAAAGTTAAGTTAAAAGAGAGCATAGAGTACAATCACTTATATATATAACAAACAATAAATCTATACTAATGCATGTGCATAACACTACAATTATTTTCATGTAATTCCATCAAATGTTTGTATATACGTCACAAGTTTTTTAGTTTAATGGAGAAAGCTCACGCTCGTCTTGACGGCGCCGCGCACTGCGGTAGAATAACCACGCATGCGTGATATTGAAAAGGATTTTTAAACTTTATTTTTTATGTGATAAGGTATATTTTTGGTTATAGAACAGCTATGTAAAAGCTAAGGGTTCCAGGAAAACGCTTCCAGGATTGAATGCAGTGTCAATTGTGTATTGTTTTTGGAATTAATGATATGAAATGTAAATGTTGTTTAGTAGAATGAGATAAAATGGATATAATCTACGTATTTGCGGCCGTTGTGGATTTGTAGAATAATATCTGCCTATAAACGTGTTGGTTATGGGTTTGATTCTTATGTAAAAATGATTAATATTTTCTCTATTCTCGTAGAAAAATAAAACGCAGGGGTAAGTTCCGCTAATCAACACGTAATGTCTCGACAATTGAACGAGAAGAAATTGGACGAAAAGCTTGGAATATAGCTTTCTTCTGCCGTTTATTATTACTATCGTATTTAAGGTCTTATTCTTTTTTTTTCGTAAATTATTCGATTTTTTTCTTGCGTATTTCGACGACAGCAACGAGGATATCCTAAAACTAATTTGCGACATCTACTGCTAGACATAGACCTCCCCAAGGATTTTCACGCTGATCGG
>DWGR01005245.1:0-10513 GCA_018247715.1 Heliconius burneyi
TTAATACAACTGCTAAAGTGGCCATTATGTATTTTTACTTTTTACTTAAATCACATTTTAACCAAGTGTATTAAACTATTGGAAAAAATCTTTGATTTTTGCATTCAGTAAACTTATAGTATGCATTAGTGATCCCCATAGCCTTATTTACTAACATTCACAGACGTGTGTTACATTTGAATATCGATACAATTTCATATTTGATTACAGATTTCTCTCTTTGTTTCAGCATCTGAGGGCCGCTGATGAGGGAGTCAATCAGTTTTCACTCCTATCAATAGAGGTAAGCTGTGGGCGTCTGTGAGAGCAATCCATTTTGTGCGGACGGCCATAAATCACTAACAGTGTGTAATTACTACTGTATTTATTTTTTGTTATTAGGAATATTATTTTGGGTAATATAAGCTTTTGTTTTTTTGGTTTTAGAAAATGTAGGCCTATCTTAAAATACACAACATGTCTGTACTTATATTAACTTTATAAATTACTTACGTGCTTCAACTATATAATTATTAATTTACTAATCTGCATTATTTTCGTAGTGCCTTAACACTAGGTTCCCTCTGCCTACCTAGCTGTGTGCGGGATACAGCGTGTAGCTGATTTTATTTTATTTTTTTTTAATTTTTTTATTTTTCTAGTGATAATATAATTTTAAAAAAGTATCTCAATCTAAATAAACTTCCAGCCAATTCAATAAAACAATAAATAATATAACACATTTGACCAACACCATTATTTAAAATGGTGTAACTTCTTTATTTAAAAGTTGATTTAAATAAAACAAGCAATAAATATTAAGAAAAGCCAAAATACAATAGTAAAGAGTGAGTGACTGTTTCTGAGATCAACATGTACAGATAGGTTGTGATTTTAGTATAGTTTACATATAAAGTAGACATTTCATCTGTCGTCCGTCACGTCAATTTCCAGACATAAAATTCACAAATGGTTGTTAACGTTGTATGAAAAAGTTATAATATTCCCAGACTGAGCGCGCTGAACAAAAACTAAATAAGCCGGAGTTGTGCGCAGAATGAGAAATAAGCTACAAGTAATTTGAATATTACTTAATATAAATTGTCAAGTATTTATCATAATTAAGACGACGTTTTGAAACTTTTCGTATTTCGCGGCCAGTGTTTCAATAATTAAGATATTTATGATGAATTATGTTTTGCTTCACAATAGTTGTCAATTAGAAACAAAAAATAATAAAAATAGCTTTTGACATTTATTGAAGAACCTTTCGGCCCCACTTATATATTAAATGTACCACAGTTCAGCACCTGAACTAACCAGTTCAGTACATGAATTATTTCTCTGAGTGGAACACGACGATCGCACCTACAACTATCGCGCTTACAGGCGCACGCTTGTATCTCTATGCCACGACGGACTATAAATAATATTGGCATATTATTTTTCTATTTAGTACTTTTGCTATAACGTAAGTTTACACAAACGAATAAACAACACGTGATTGTACAAGAGTGAGTCACATGCCTTAACCGAATATATTTATACTTTCGTGGAATGTAATTTTAACACACAACCTGTCTAAACCAATAAAATTAAAACCTGTTACTGAAAACTGATTTAAAATCGGATCAGTGGTTTTGGAGATAAATGCTTAAATTGGTTTGCACAAACATACACACACGAACAAACAAACATTCTCTCACCCCAAACGCATATACGAGTACGTTTCCGTTTCGACGTGGGTAGATAGTGATTACACGTGAAACTGATATTCTTTCATATTTTTACATACAACTGTTATTATTGTAATAGTTAAATATTAATTCACTTCTTCTTATAACAATAAATGAGAATGTGAAATTACAAGTAATAATTATTATTTTAATTTCACAGAATAAACAGAGAAATTTAAAATAAAGATACATAATATAATCTAAGTACAGAGAAATTGTATTTCTGTGTATTCGCATTTTCACTTCTTTGTATGGGAAGACTCAATAAAATAAATGTTAAAAGAATAGGTAAAAGTAGGATGGCAATATAAGCGACTCAATATCTCCTGCCCTAGAAATGAGTCTCCTGGGCATGAAGTTCGTGAATAATAATTTAAATAATTTATGTTTATATGGTTGGACGTACATTTACTTATATTTTATTGAGGCCAGTCATGGCGCAGGGGCACATGCGTGCGATTATAAACAATACAGGTTGTGGGTTCGATTCAATATCGAGGATACCTTGCTCTGGTACTCCGTTCTCCGTTCTGGTACTTTCCTGGTTCTTTCTGGTGGTTTCTTCGCTCACCAGAGCGAAGAAACGGAAATATAAATTTAAGTAAATTTTTCGTTTCCTTGCGTGGGTATCGAAACCATAACCGTCGTGTTACAGTCACACCACTACGCCACGACAGCCTCATATAAGTATAAAATAAGTTTAAATATTATTTTTTCTTTTTGAATTCTTATAAGAAAAAAGAGGAGCCTTTGAAGAAGCCGGCTTCAGAGTTCCGCCACTCAAAATATAGTGTCTAAAAGTCGGGAGGGAAGGATCATTTAGGTTCTCTCTTTTTCAGGTTCTTTAGGTTCTTTTAGGTCCTCTCTGTATTCCCTGCTAAATTTAGTTATTCCGAGCATAAAGAAAAAAATAGAAAATAGACATCAATATTCCTTTTTAGATTTGCCCACACTATACATATGCCCAAGAGTAGTATTCGTAGCAATTACCTTAAAAATAGTATTTCAATAATGCTATAATAATATATTGTTAGTGAAGTGTTAACCTTACTCTGTCTCGTCAAGATAAAATATCATAATAATGAGCTGCATTCTTGACGCTGACGAGCTCTTTCATGCGGAGACGCCATTTAGATGCATCGACAGGTGCACAAAAGTCCGTGGACTGCCAGCATTTTTTGTGTTTTTTAGTATATTTTATCATATTTAAGAATATATAGTCATTTTTGGGTTTTTGTTTATCTTCACGCTGTATCCCGCAAATAGCAAGATACCCAGAGAATGGGAACCTAGTGCTAACACACTCTACTCTCTACTTTCCGCGGATATCTGGAGATATTGTGTATTAAGTGGCGGAACTTAACCCCGTGCTTTGCCTCCTTAAGTATTCATTTCCTCGAGTGGGGATCGAACCTACAATCTGTCGTACTGTCACTCTTTGTACCCTGTGCGACACGTTTCTCCTCAATTTTTTTATGTTACTTTAGCATCTTTTATCCCATTTAAGAAGAAATAGTCCTTTTAAATTATTATTTTTTAACCATTACGCTGTATGTATCCTGCATATAGCATATAGGCTGAGGAAGCATGGGAAGCTAGTGTTAAGACACTCCGTTCCCAACTTATCAATGGAAAGTCTCTGAAAGTAATGCGCGTTGAGCGCAAGAATTTACGGCGGCTCTGCCCCATTACCGAAGATATGGAAATATTACATATATGATTTCCTCGAGCGGGTACCGAACCCACAAGCTGTCGCGTTTACAGTTACATACTTATGCCACTGTACCACGACTGGCCTCACTAATATAATAGTCTACAAACTTTTAGATATGTAACGTCATAAGCGACAGACAGACTGTTTACCACCACTGTATATTTGTAGTACAGAGTATAAAGCATTATATTTATTATTCAAATAAAATGCAAGCGCGTTCTGCATTTTACACAAGTTGTGATGGCGTGCAATGAAAACAATGCGAGCTGCACTCTCCGAGTGGCTATTTCGACTCTTAAGCTAGCTTGTCTAGTGCCAGAAAATACTGTACGCATAAATGTAAACTTTCTATATAAATTAGTATGAAATAGTCTTTATAAAAACTACATTATTGCCCCTCGAGGAGCACTGTGAAGAAGAATTTGTTATTTCTTATGTCATCAGCTTCATGCTGTATCCCGTACAGAGCAGGGTAGGTAGAGGGAACCTAGTATTAAGACACTCCATTTCCCAATTTCTGGAAAATTCTGGAAGCGTGTTGAGTGACCGAACTCAACTCCGCGTTTTGCCTCAACACCAGCGCGAAGAAATGGAAATATAAACGTAAATAAATATTTCACTTTCTCGAGTGGGGACTTAACCCGTCGCGTTACAGACACACCTTTGTGCCGCTGCACCACTACTGCCTTAATAAAATAATGAATATATGTTAGTTAATATTAACCGTTGGGTTAACACACGGGCGTGCCTTCACGAAAGCGCTAAGGAGAAGAAAATATTACCCAAATAATTAAATTTTAAAGACCATTTAATAATATGAGCAAACTCCATACATATATATTTGTCATTACGAGAAGTAATGACTCCAGAGTACAGCAAACTCAGAAATGAAATTGCATGTAATAGTTAAGTAAGTGTAGTTCATCTCGCTTAATGAACAAATAGCGTCGCTGCACTTTAACACTGTATAATTACAACTACCCCAACTTGAATTTCAACTTGTGCTCTCAAAGTATCTCTGGAGAAATTAAGAATATTCCACTATGGGGCAAGTCTACCAAATAAAAGTTAAGGCAAATGTATCTTTGTAATTACATATTTCTGCTTGCGCGGAGTTAAATGTTTGGTTTTATTAATTGCTACATACCACGACGTTCTTATTGCATAGTCGGTGAGTGACGACTGTTAACGCGATGGTTGCAAGTTTGATTTCCATCGTTCCTCGTTTTTTTATTGATAAGTTCCAATAGGTGCAAGTTGAAATTCTGCTTTTTCTGATTTTTCCTCTTTTGTATTCCGCATACAATAGAATATGCGGAGAGGACTTAGTTATAATACACACCGATCTCCACTTTAACTTATATAACAAAAATTGACCTAAAATATAATACAGTGATAAGTTTTGATGACAACGTGGCAAACGGAGACCTCTCATTATTATTATTGCTTTAATACAAAACAAACTAGACAAGTTATTAATTAATTAACTTGATTATACAATATTCATCAGTAGTACTAATTGGACACACCTTCTTTTTTATTGTTCAATATTTATCGTTTCTTTTTTCTTTAACTGATTAAACAAAGAGAAACTGATTTTTAAAAACATGTGTGTGTAATTGTATATGTGTGCGTGTGAATTTGCACTCTAAATAGATTTAGAGATAAGAATGATTTTAGAAGTGATTTTTTACTTTCTCTTACTACTTTGTGTAATTGTCATTGTAGCCAAATGGGGCAGTATTAAACTGTATAGGCGATGATCATAGGTTCAAGTCTATTTAAAGATCTGAATTTCTTTCGATTCTCGATTCTGGAAAGATAAAAAGAAAATATAGATAAAAGCGGCCTTAAACTGTTTCGTATGGCACGTCTTACAGACTCAATGTGAAGGTGGAAAACAGAATATTATCAATATTAAATAGAAAAAATATTCACAAAATGTCGGAATAAAGTAAAAATTAAAGAATAAACCTAATTCACAAACAAGACAGTAAATTAAGTCGTCATTTTGAGACTAAGGGTTATGAATATTAATATTATTTTTAAAAGAAAACAAAAATGACTTAATTAGTGGGATTAATTTGAATTTTAGCTTTGTTAGAACTAGGCCATTCCCGGTCTCCACTTTACATTCGTACAAAAAATAAAATAAAAACGCTTCCGTTTGACTTGTACTAATAAAAACCAATGCATTTGCTTTAATGTGGTCCATCGTGGCTCAGTACAACGTATGATTCTTAACACGGGGGTTATAAGTTCTTCCTCTTGTCCTCTTGTCCCTTTGCATCTTTGGTAATTTTCACCTCACCTTTCTTAGTTTTGTTAAACCTTTCTTATAAATTGATATAATTTTTATTTGAATTTAGGTTTAATAGATTTTTTAATTTATCAAATTCAAAACCTTGTAGATGGACAGACGGATTGTCTAACCTGATAAATATGAGATACCTAAAATACTGTATATATCACACTTGTAGATTTCACCGAAACAAAGAAAAAGAAAAGTTAAATCATTTTTTAAAATCCTTTTTCTACAACATAGTTTCAGCAAAAATTCTTTGAAAATCTCGTACACAAACTCTTAATTATCTCTATGAGCGCATTATTTTAAACTTTTACAATCCACTTTGCACCCAGATTACTCTGCTCTACTTCAGTTAAGTAACAATGTCTTCTTATTTTACACTGATACAATTTCTTCATTTAAGAGTTTATTTTCATTATTCTTAAACTATTTTATTCATAAACTAAAATGCCAGCTGTGGCGCAGGGACACAGGCGTGTGATTGCAAATGCATACAGTGTTTGATTCTCGCTCTTATGTTAGAAATAAAATATTAATATTTTATTTATCTCGCTCTGGTGTCGAGGCATAGCGCGGCGTTAAGTTCCGCTACTTTACTTGCAATATCTCAAGAATTCGGCAAAAAGTGGGGAATGGAAGTGTCTTACTGAGAACGAAATGTCTTAAAATTAGGTTCCCAGTTGCTCTTTGACTGTTATATGGGGTATCTGAGAATAAAACCTAGTGCTAATGATATTAGACACTTAAGAACCCATCTCAAAGTGGGAAGCCAAGTGTTTTAAACTTTAACGTCACAATGCGCCATATTAGTGTTAAAGCGAAGTATAATTTTTTTTTGTGTGTGCTAAAATATATAACTACAATAAATAAGCGCGGCGTTGAGTTCTGCCACTCAATACGCAATGCCTTCAGAATTTGGCAGAAAGTGGAAAACGGATAATGTTAAGCACTGGGTTCCCTCTGCCTAACCTGCTGTATGCGGGATACAGCATGAAGCTGAATAAATAAACAGATTCTCTTCTAAAAAATATGTCCATATATATGTATCTATAATTATTCTTTAATGCAACTAGCCCGGAAAAGAAATGGGTGAGGATAACTTTAGTTACGATCTGACCTCAAAGTAATCCTTGTTAACAATATCTCTTACATCTTTGTACCGACAAGTTAAAAGGCCCCGAGCGACCTTTGATGAGATAACGAGAATATTGTAATATGAAAGTAAGTTACCAGTGACTGTTTGTTAAGCACTTCCGAGCTTCCAGCCAAGATATGAATCAAAATTTTTTTCAAAATCAAAAATTAAGTTTTTTGTGGTAAATATTTAAATGTCAAGTTATTACTTTGTGCGTATCGAAGTTAGGTGGTGGAATAACGGGAACTACAAAACTTAAGATTTTTTTTATTTGTAATTACTAGAGCTCTTACTCTTGCCAACTTTCATTCAATTGTAGAGCGGAGAATGCTCTATAGATTTTGATTACGCGGAAAATAAATTTATCAAACTTAAATTTGCTGATTTTCTTCATGAAAACAAATATTTGATAGATGTTATATATTTGCCAGGTTCATATCCAATAGTCTTAACTTTAG
The DNA here is from genome assembly GCA_018247715.1 of Heliconius burneyi. Lineage (NCBI taxonomy): Eukaryota > Metazoa > Arthropoda > Insecta > Lepidoptera > Nymphalidae > Heliconius > Heliconius burneyi. The sequence continues at coordinate 7,331 of DWGR01005245.1, forward strand.
AAGCACTTTTTATCCGTCTAACACCTTGTCAACTCCAGCTTTACGAGACTCAAAAGTTCTAGATGAATAGAAATAATAATACTTTTAGATTAGATATAGAGATTATTTTGTTTTAGTATTTTTAGTTTTCTATATTATAATTTACTTTCAATAAAAGTGATAAGATTTCTCATGTACATCATTGTGTAATATAAATAAAAAATAACACCACTGTAGCGCAGTGGAACTTCTCCATCTGGGAGTTCAACATACAACCTTCACATGCACAGCATGTAAGGGTTCGGCTACTGTACGGCACAACGGCAACGGTGCTATTGAAATTGGAGAAGGAGGCAGTGATTTGTCACTATCCTTAAACATTATTTATCAGGCAAACAATAAGAGAGATACATAAAAATATATAAAAAATAATGTTTATTTTAATGCTACTTGTTTTAATGAAAGTGTTACAAAGTTGTATATAAATAACATAAATTGGCAAGTTCTATACAATTCTTATTAAAGTTGGTTGAAAAGTTTCAAGCCGGAAGGAAATAGATTTCCTGTACACTGTATTTATTTTGTATATTGTATTGTTAAATTTCGCTTTATTTTTATTACGTTTATAATTATTAGTATTTACTTTTACTCACAAACATATTTAATATTTTATATTAATAAATGAGGCCGTCGTGGCGCAGAGGCACAAGGGTGTGACTGTAACGCGACGGTTGTAGGTTTGTTCCGCACTCGAGGAATTGAAATATTTATTTACGCTTATATTTTCATTCCTTCGCTCTGGCGTCGAGGCAAAACGCGGCGTAGAGTTCTGCCACTCAACACGCAATGCCTCCAGAACTCGGCAGAAAGTGGGGAACTGAGTGTGCTAACACTAGGCTCTCTCTGCCTACCCTGCTTTGTGCGGGATGCAGCGTGAAGCTGATTTATTTATTTGATTTAAAGAAAATGTTTATTATTATAACTCATCCTCTTAAATATATAAAAATCTTATCTTATCTTAAATACTTTATTAAGAAATATAATGTATGTCAATGACAAAATTTCCTTAAAATTAAAATAGACTCACATTATCAAAAACAGATTATTTGTAGAGTTATACAAAATTTTGTTTACATTGAAGTACTATGGGCTTGTCTCGTAATAGAATACCTTCTTGTATCAGTGTATTCACCTGTGCGCGCAAGCAGAAACCAAAGCTGGCACACTTTCTGATCTAAAACAGTGGCTCCGGTACACCCGTGTTCTTAAATAAATAAGAAGGTATTTATTAAACGTGATCTCTTTGATATAGTGTATAATATGATTATATCAGATTGCTGCTTTTAGACCATTACTTAACCAATTTAAATGATATTGAAAAAAAAAACAGAACTTTGTAGCTTCACCCTGTACGTAGTAGGGAAGGTAGAGGGAACCTAGTGTTAAGACATTCCCAATTAAATTGAAAAATTAATTACTTCTTTACGGTCCTTTTCATTCATACGAGACTCGCTTCTAACATTCTTATCTAAAGTTGACTAAAATATCAATAATACAAGTGTATTATATTTGAGTGTTTTAATATTATATCTTCTTTTAACTTCAACTTCACGTTTTGGCGCGATTGGGCCCGGTGGTTAGGGACCGTTAGTACCCTTAGATTAGTCTAATTTGTCCCCACTCGCGGCTCCATATCGTGGCTGGTTTGCTTAGCAAGTCGTCCTCGACGTGATCATAGGCAGCCACTTAGTGCTTGCATTTCTTCAGAGATAGCGTACCCTCCTCCCTACCCAACCGGTGTCGCTGTACAAGCCAATAACTAACAGCATTAACCTCATGTTAGAAAAAAAGAACCTTCTTTTAATAAGCCGTGTGTTCCCGGCTTAGAATAGGATCACCCTGCTACTGGTGGTGTCGTAAGAAGTACGAGTGGGAGAGTCACGCCGCCAGCAATGGCGACACGCATAGGCAGACTCGACCGGATAATTACCACCCCCGGCATTTAAAAGCGGCGTGAAGTAGTGGCTTTATGCCACTGCGTTTCGCATTAGGTAATGCCGGGCTCCGGGGCCCAGCCACCCCAAAAGCTGGCAACGCACCAGCAGCTCCTCTGGTGTTACGCGGTGTCGTGGGCGGCGGTGATCACTTACTATCAGGTGACCCGTACGCTCGTTTGCCATGCTTTTACCATTAAAAAAAAGCATAAGAAAAAAGTTTAAATTTTCTTCTAGTTTTTCTAGCATAATAACAATCTTCCATTGATCGAAACCATTGATACAAATAAGAAAAATTTTTCGGAGTGAATTTAAGAGATCATATTCTAAGCTTTATGTGGAATTTCAATCCGTATATAAATCGAATTGTTGATATGATCCCTGAAAATATGTTAAACATGACTATTGAATTCTATAGATTATTTAGAAATAGTTATATCTAAGTAATATGTTTCTCTTATAATATTTCTATTTTTTAGCATTGTATCCCGCAAACAGCAGGGTAGGCAGAGGGAACCTAATGTTGAGATACTCCGTTTGACATTTTCCGCGAAAATTTTGAAGCATTGCGTATTGAGTATCGGAACTTAACGCCGCTCTTTACGTCGAGACAATAACGAAGAAATTAAGATATTAAATATTTAATTTCCTCGAGCGTGAATCGAACCCACAACCTGTCGCATCTACAGTCACACTTGGTGCCGCTGCGTCACGACCGGCTTCTCTATTAACTCTTGTTTTTATCTATTACTATTCTATTTGTTAGTTCTATTATAACCAACAACACATATGTAATGTATAGATACATAGGTCTTAACTGACACTCGTGCTCCATTCCATTTAGGTTCTCGCAATCAAATTCTCACATTATGCTTTAACAAATCTTAGTCCCTAAGGAGATATGCTATAGATTTTTAGTGGTTGATTTAACATATGTAATAGCAATGTGGATTTTGAATTGAAAAGCGGTCAGTTTGTATGGAAAATTCCTTAAATTTACAATGTTTTATATAAAATTTGAAATACAGACTCTTAAAAATATGTAATTAAACTCGTGTATCAAGGTTTATTAGAATTTACCCTCTAAACCGATAATAATTTAATAAATATATTTAATAAATATTAGTATGATTCAAGCGGGCGAAGCCGCCTGAGTCTATTAGTAATTTATATTTTACAACTAAGAGACTATGTCATGGACATAAAAAGA
>DWGR01005246.1:0-10513 GCA_018247715.1 Heliconius burneyi
CGTCTTGCAAATTTTGAAGGTCGGGACCTGTCAACTATCTGGCTCCGTGTTGACTCAGACGATCGTGCCCGAGTCTATGCATGCCTTTACAGGTCCCACAGTGGAAATGCGGAAACGGATCGGCTCACGGAGCACGTGCAATCGGCTATCGACGATATGCTCTCACAAACCCCCTCTGCTGAGGTCGGCAAGTTGTGTTTGACGCTTGGCACGTACTAGATTCCCTGACCACAGAAGTACCACATAGCTTTCTTTGATAAATGGACTATTCCCGCACACGGCAGGGCAGCCAGAGGGAACATTGTGTTAAGACACTGTTCCCCACTTTCTGCTGAATTCTGAATGCGTTGAGTCGCACAACTCAACGCCGCGCTTTGCCTCGATACCAGAGCGATGAAAAAAAAATTAAACGTTAATAAATATTTCATTTCCTCGAGTGGGAATCGAAACCACGACCGTCACGTTACAGTCACACCTCGTGCCGCTGCACCACGACGGCCTCAATACAAAAATAATACTAATATATAAATTCAAGCCAAGAGTTAACTTAGCACGTTCAACCAAACAAACTCTTTTAGCTTTACAGTATTAGTAAAGACAGTACAGATAATATAAGAGCAACTCGCATATTAAACTATAGTCACCCACCATTATCACAGTCACGAGGAGAAGGCGAAGTTTCAAGGGCGTCCCACGTCGCGTTAAGTAGTGAACTTTGGTTTCGCCAAGTTCTTGCAAACTTCAACTTCACTTATTAGTTTCCTTAGTAAAAATTGCTATATTGTATTGCCAGTTGGTTTGCAGCTGTTCAAAGTAATTGGGATAGAAATGTTATTAAATAGGGAGTAAATAGTGTTAAGTCACTTGTTATAGCTCACGCTGTATAGAAAAGTAGCAAAAGAAACCTTAAGACACTCCGTATCCCACTCATCTCTGAATTTTCGAGGCATTGCGATTTACATTTAGATGCTGTGCCACAGCACCACGATAGCCTCAACATGATTTTATTAAAAAATGTGTAATGAAGATTAATCGGCATTTCGAAGACCATATTTCTAAATAATAGCGTACAGCGGTACAAACTTTGTACTACGAGCTAACACACAAACATGCACAGAAGTTTCATAGCAAAGTAATATGTTTTGGCAAAAATGTAACTCCACGTCGCGTCGCGTCGCTCGCGCCGGGAGCGCCGTCTGCGAGCTTGATCTAATTTCAGGAGCAAATTGCTACGAAATCAAAATGTTGGACGACTAGCGCTTAGTGCTTCAAACTTTGTTTAGTGGAGCTTTCATTCTGTGTACACACATGCTCGCTATTTTTTTGGTTTATTGGTCGTTAGTTCAGTTCTGTAAGATTTTCTTCAAGGTCAACGTCAAATAATTTTATTCAATTCAATATTAAGTGAGATGCTTAGTTTTTTAGAAGTTAAATAATTTACGACTAGTTCTTAGTGAACTGCATGAGAGTTACTGCATGTCTAATGCCTGAAAACAACCGAAGTGTGATATCCATTTTTTTAAGTTTCACGCTGTATCCCTCACGTGTCGCAAGCGCATGGCGGTATATGGCAAACGTGATAGGTACGGCTTCGAGTCCTACTCGAACGTATGAATTATATTCTTTTACTTACTTTAGAAATAAAACTGACATAATGTCTTTGAAAATTGAGAAAGACAGTGAGGAACTGAGTGTCTTAACACTATTTAGTATCACTTCCGAAGTACCTGATAAATGCAAGGTACAGTGTGATTCAATGTACATACTAGGTTAAAAAGTAAAAGAATTTATATTTGTATGTCATATTTATTTTCATCGTCTCTATAAGACTTCATTATGTTAAAAAGCTTCCCCGAAAGCTTTTTGTACATTAATATTCGTCTTTTTGGATGTACGTTAAAAATAACACTTTGGAGGTAAAGTCGTTAAGATATTAACTCTACGCAATATTTATTCAGCTTCACATTTCCGCCAAGCAAGATAGGCAGAGAAATACTAGTGCTTAAATACTCCGTTTTCCAGAACGAGGTAATTAAAATATTAAATATATCATTTCCTGGAAATGGAATCGAAGCTACAGCCTGTCGCATTTACATTCACACGCCTGTGTGCCCCTGCGCCAATTCTTACACTCTCGTATTTGTTTAAGACTAAATACGCGAAGCCAGTCATGGTGCAGAGCCACAAAGTGTTATTGTGAAATCGACCGGTTATGATTCCCATTCGAGGAAATAAAAATATTTATTTAAATTTATATTTTCATTTCTTCGCTCTGGTGACAAGGTACAGCGCGGCGTTGAGTTCCACCACTCAACCACAATACCACAAGATTTCGCCGGAAAGTGAGGAACGAAGTATCTTAGCACTAGGATGTCTTTGCCTTCCCTGCTTGTGCGGGATACAGAGTGAAACAGATTTATTCTTTTTTACATATAAATTAAATTGAGTTGTAGAATTGAGTGAGAGTGATGCGTGGAGAGCGGAGCGACTTAACATTAGATTCCCCTTGCCTACCTTGCTATATACTGCGTAAAGTTAAAAAAAAGAGTAAACCATGACAATTGATAATTGACGATCGATCGATGATTTATCATGGAATACGTGTCGAATGTTTATTGCAATAACAAGGTCCTCTCACATCATAAATTCTCGAACACAAATTATGAGTTGAACCAGTCCTTTGAAATGAGAGTCTAATAGCAGCGGGTATGCGTATTTGGTTACCTTTGATAGCTAATTAGATATTGCAATAATATACATTGTTCGAGCTCGTTTAGTAATTATTAAGTGAATTAATTTTATTCATATTGATTAAATTACTTTTAATTTAGTTAACAGAGCCAGAAAGAAGAACGTCGTCGCGCTTTACCTCGTCCTGGCTTACAGAATTAGGCGGCAAGTGGGGAAAGGAAGTGTGTTAAAACTGGGTTCCCAGGTTCCCTCTCGACTGGCCTCTACTATTTAAAGCAATGTAAAATATAAAATACTGCGTACGAAGAAGCAATTTCATACGTGCTGTAATGTAACACATACATTGTGTTTTAAAGGTTTTTTATTCTCATGCCAAGAGAAGCGAACTTAGGTAAGCGAGCTAAGCGAACATATTTAATGTTCGCAAATTATATATTAATAAAATATTTTTTAATATTTTATTTCCTTAAAATATAATATGTTTAATAAATTTTCATTTCCATGGTCTGGTTAAAGTAACTGTGAAATTGAGTTCTTGTTCCTGCAAACGTAATTAAGAAACATTTACATTAACGGCTTCTGAGATAGCTTTGCTGACTTCGGACTTATAGTTTAGATTCGATAATTATGATTCAATCTTCTGGAAACCCTAAAAATAAAACAAACTGCCCAGTTGAAATAAAAAATACGATCATGTTATATTCATTTTGTACAAAACTCCAAACGTAATTTACTGACTAAGACCTAATTGCAATTAGAAAAGTTTATTTTTGAGAGGGAACCTAGTATAAAGGCACTTGACGTTGTTTGTTGTAACTAAACGCCGCACTTTATAATATTACAGCAAAAAAATTAAATAAGTCATTTCTAATCAAAACTGAACATGACCTCAAAATATTCTAAAAAGCTGAAATTATTAGTAAAATAATATTGTATTCTACATTCATACAAGGTGGAGGTACCATTAACGTAATTGATATCCCCTACCTCAACAGGAGCATTAAGAAATAGTAATTCTTAGAAAACCCTGAGTTATTCCAGAAAAGTTTCTTTGTGCTACAAGACAACTGAACTGAACCGAACAAAAGTTTATACTGCAATAGACCGACGGATGTGACAAGAAATAATATCGGCGGGATGAAATGTATTATGTTAATGACTAGCGGCACGCTCCTGACTTTACCTACGTGGTTCACATACTCGTTGGCTGTTTTCTAATAGCTATAATATATAATATATTAATAATTCTAAACTTAATATTATAAAGGGCAGCCGTAGCTCAGGAGTAACATACAAGCGACGCAACGTAAAAACGTAATGCGATAGATTGTTGGTTGGATTCCTTCGTAACGAGGTATAGCGCGGCGTTAAGTTCCGCCTCTCAACACGGAATACTTTCAGAATGTTTCGGAAAGTGGGAAACAGAGTGTCTCAACACTAGGTGCCCAGATTACCTCTGCCTACTTTACACGTGCAAAATACAGTGTAAGGCTAAAAAACTACATAAACATCCTAATACAATTTGAAAACGTAAATTATGTATTATTATAACACGCTGGTTACAACAATAACATACATTGTAAAATAATTCGTTATATTCTGTTCCCCGACGAGGGTCAGAAAGACCTTCGTCCTTCGACCCAAAACGGTTGTTTTGTAAAATCATACCAAGTTGCAATTTTGAAGGGATCCTACCATGTTGACTGTAAAATATGTTAATTTAATATGTTATATTCTAATGTTATGAACGTAATTTATGATGTTAGTGATTCCTTTTTAGAGATGAAGGCTATCACGGCGCAGTGGACAGCGCACAGTCGTGAATACGAAGTCGTGAACACGCGTAGTGCGGAGAACGAAGTGTGTGTTAGGATCTGGTACCCTCTGCTTACCTTACTAAAACTTAAAAGCTATCTAGAGATTTTGATGCTTCTTCGTTGGGTTTAATATTATTTGGTACAGAAGACGGGAAAGGAATGCATGAGGAACTTATTTATTTTATTTTTCTTCGAGTAAATGATTGGAATGGGCATACAAATATTTGTGTACAGTCTACGAGACTAAACCCTGTGTTTAGTCTTGTAGACTGTAAACACAGGGTTTAGTCTCGTAGACTGTACTATCTGTAAGCGGACAAATGGAGCAGGCGAGCAAGTTTACCATGGTCATGCCGCCCCGCCTCAGTCACGGGTGCTTTTAACCACGCTTACCATATTCTCATCTTGTAAGGTGTTGTTTAAATCTGCTATAATTTCTTTATATCTAAGGGATTTTAGAAACAATATACATAAAAAAATTTAAACAAAATGGGTTAAAAGAAATATAGCGTTAATTAAACTTATTTAAGAACGAAATTAAATAGTACCGTCGTTGAAATTTGTTATTCAACTCGCAATGCCTACAAAATTTTGCGAAAAATGGAGAACACAAGAAGTGTCTTGTCTTGGGAGCCTGAGGTTCCCAAGTTCCCTCAGTTTCCTTAACACCAGGTTCCCAAATTCCCTCTGCCTACACCGATATATGTGGGATACAGAGTGAAGCTGCAAAAATAATATTAAAAAGCTACTTTAATATACAAAAGATCAAAAATTCTTATAAATTAAGAATATCAAAGAAAATGTAACAACTTAAAGTAAATTATTCGAGCATTTATTATAATAAGCTACATTTTGTTTGAAATAATTAGCGATCTACCCCAAAGCTCTCGGCTTTTACGAACTTGAAATGATTGAACATAATTACGCGATGAGACAATGTATTACATTTAATCAGTCTGTACTAAATTAACTTTATTATTGTTCGATTAATTCTCCTTTCTAATTTGGTGGCTCTGATTTTGAATTCCTCTTAGAGTTTTGTTGTTACTTTTTGGCTTCACGGATTACCACACAATATGGCAGAATAAACAAAGAATGCTTTAAAACAAGACAGATTTTCTATGAAACCGTAACCTAACGCTGCGTTATGTTTTACCAAAAGTAAATAAGAACAGTTTAAGTATAATCATTTCAAACGAATCGGACTGAGGCTTTATAGTCTCTATATAATATCGACCTTTCAATAGCATCCCGATTCCTGTAAATCAGGAGGATCTCTAACCACCACCGGTCATTAGCGACCAAGTATTTTCAATAGTACTTTATTTTCTTTTCAAATGAGAGACGATTCCATTTGAAGGCCCCTTTTCCCCAGGAGTGTTCTGTCTTAATTAAAACCGGGCGCCGTTACCCAAATTGACTCTTTAAAAGTTGTAATACTTTTCTTTAGGTACAGTGGGATCTTTTTGTTTAGAATGCGCTTTTCATTTTCGCTGTCTGATTTTGAATCGGAATTGGCTTCTTTTATATAGCTTCTTCTTTTTTTAGATAGATTAAAATATGAGGTAAATCGTTAATTTTATGTTTATCTTCACTGTTTCTACCGAACTAATGATCACAATGTTGAGTGGCGGAACTCAACGCAACGATTTGTTTCGACACCGGCAAAGGAACTTACAAACCCTGCATCACGACCCACCTCAACTGAACTAAGTTTTTACTAGCTCTTATGCATGTGGTGCTTTTAAAATAATATATTATATAGATATAGATGTTATTGTAGAGTAAAGTAATATGAACTATAAGCTAATATGAGCGTTGCTTTTATTGAAATTTGAACTCAAAACCATATTTTTCAATTAATTAATTACATACCAACTGCGCCGCAATTAAATTTTACTATAAATAACAACTAAATATTTTCATATTTTCTAAAATTAAACCAAGTGAATGTTAACTTGCTATTTTGTTTGGATGAAATTAACTATTAGAGATTGTAGCAAACGTGTGAACAAAGGAAAGTCCAGGCAACATATCATGTAGAAAATAAAAAGTACTATTTTAACGAATATAATGAGAGAACAAGAGATGGTTAAATGGATGACTTCTTGCAAATAAAGAAACTGTTATATGTATATTTTTGAAAGCTTTTATTTAACTTACAATTCATGTTAGTTCGGGTGAAATCTTTGAGCTCAATTTTGAAGTAGATATCTTGAACTGATTGAGTTCAAATTTTGTATAAGTTTAGTTTGATGACAATGCACTATATTATAAAATATGTGAACACATTCCAAATCTAATATGCAGACCTTACAAGATGGCGAAATAGTTAATTTTACAATATGGGTATCAAATGACTCGTTAAGAGTAACGCAAAAAATAATGGGACGTTTTTCTAAATCTAATATGGCGGAATAGTTACTATTTACTCATCTGTAATACGGGTATCAAATGAAAGGGCTTGCCAAGAATAATTAAAAAAATAATATGATAACCAGTGATGACTAAGAAGTAAAAAATAAAATACAAGCGAATAATTTTTCGTTCACAAAAAGCTTTTATTTAAACGCCCTAAAAAGAAGAAAATTTTTTCTTTAAAATTTGAACTATCAACTCATAACCTCATTATACTCATTTCTATGATCATAAAAGCTTGTCGCGCGATTTACTTTTGAAAATAAACTAGTACTAATATAATTATGTAAAACTTTAAAGTTTCCATTTAATTAAATATTGATTAACGCGACAACAGGTTTTCTGCTTCATATTTCTCTCCCCTTAGTAAAAATGAATAATTATCATTGTGACTGGTCACAAAACAAATTGATGTATTGAGTTCAGCCAAGCAACATTCAATTACTCAAAAATTAGGCAGTTCGTGGAAGATACTCCACCTTGACACCAAGCTTTTAAGCCTCCTCTGCTATATGTGGGATACTGCGTGAAGATAAAAAAATATGTGCAGATACACATAACAAAACGATATTGTCGGCACGCCTCGCGTAAAGGACAACAGCGAGTTGTTAATTATACATATACGAGTTCCACGCGTTTCGGGGACAACGTAATGGTGGCGTTGTGATCGATGGGATGTCGATAACACGCGTAACCATTTACATTCCGAGCTGGTTTCTTATTGAAATTTAAATGTTTTATACATGGTATAATAATATTATATCATCGTGTAATCTATATAAATATATTTGCCAGATTTCATGAAAATATAACAATTAGAAGTACCTAGTACGTGTAATTCAGATTTTTAGATTTTATTCGCATAGTTACAGCTCGACTTAATAATAACAATACAATTTTATAATAATAGGTATCCCGAGTGTGAAATGGAAATGACAACCGTCGCATTTAAAGTTAGACGCTATACCGCTAAGCTACCACAGCTTCAAATATAATTTTCAATGAACACTGCGACTACAATCGGGGCATTTTATAACATTTAAATATAATCAATCTCCGTCTTGAAATTGGAACCTGCAATCACCAAGTCTACATAGTCCGCCCCTGTTCCACTGTACCACTCGGTGGGCTCGAATCTCATTTATAAATCATAATTATTTATCACAATGAGTATTCAATTCGAAATTCCATTTATTAATGGAGTTTAACATGCTAACCGATTAACAATTGAAATTTATCAATTTTGATGATATTATGTTGTCATAATAATGTAATGATTGACAATAAAAAATTTTGAAAATGAAATAAATAAATTAGGTTCACCCTGTATCCCGTACACAGCAGGGTAGGCAGAGCGAACTTAGTGTTAAGACACACTGTTTCCCTCTTTCTGTCGAATTCTGGAGGCATTGCGTGTTGAGTGATAGAACTTAACGCCGTACTTTGCCTAGACACCAGAGCGAAGAAATGGAAATATAAACGTAAATAAATATTTCACGTCCTTGAGTGGGGATCGAACCCACAACCATTGTGTCACACCTTTGTGCTGCATTGCCACGACGGCCTCGTGGCAAAACATTTTAGATGCAGCATATTTGAAATTTATATAAACGACACGGTTATGACATCTGTATTTCCAAAGGAAATAAAAAATTATTTATATTTTTTTTTGTTTTTCGAATGAAACCTTATTAGTTAGTTCTTTTAATATGACACATATTTAGAACTGATATACTTCATATTCCACAGGTCACCCAACATTCGTGATATTGCGTGATGATTGGCGCAATTGAACGCCGCACATTGTCATCCTTACTTAACTTAGCGTCGCATTTCCACAAGTCTTATATCTATAAACCTTATATCGAAAGATATACATATTATTTTAATCAGAATTGCTATCAACGTTACATTCATTCCTTTGATCATTTCATGTTTGTACAATCTATTCGAAAAATATGTTTTTCTATAATATAAATGAGGCCAGTCATGGCGCAGATAAGTGTGCAATTGTAAGCAAGTTGGTGGGATCGGGGAATGCCCCGAGTGGGAATACCATTTAATATTTTCATTTACTCACTCTGGTAACACGGAGATTGGGGATGGAGTGTTTTAATACTAGTTTTCCAAGTACCCTCTGCCTACCCTGCTATGTGCGAAATACATAGGGAAGCAAAAAAAATATTATAAAATTTCTGAGAAAATGAGATTCCTATATTAAATTCTGAATTTCTAACTTCAATAGCAGTGTGTTTTTATATAATTTGCAAGCGAAAATGTTAATTTAGACAGTACTGAAAATTCTCCGTAAGTAATAAGCGGAATGTTTTAACACTTATAAATGTTTTACTCGTAAAAAAATTAATAAAATACTTAGTTTTATTTTAGAAAAATTGTTTGTAAGTAAGCGTTATAGGATAAAACTATTTTCTCTTAAATGGCAACACTAAAGACAAGTAAAAAAAACAGTCACACGCTGTATCCCGCATACAGCAGGGAAAGCAGAGGGAACCTAGTATTAAGGCAAGGAGGTTGAGTGTCAGAGCTCACCACCGCGTTTTACATTGACATCCGAGCGAAGAAATCGAAATATAAATTTAATTAAATATTTCATTTCATCGAGTGGGGATCTAACCCATAGCCAGTCGCGTTTAAAGTTAGACTTTGTATCCCTGCACCACGACTGATTTTTTATATTAACTATATATATATATATATATATATTCTAAATACATATGTTTTACATATACAGCAAAAACCAAACTCACAAACATACATACAAAAGAAAATCATTTTCCTTTTTTAGAACAAAAAGAAGTAAAAACTTCGGCGCTTGTCATGGACATGAAAGAGATTAAGTGGTTCGGGGCATTAGGTTCTGTATAGAAATGAGTGAAACTTGAAAATGTATTCGCCTTATTCGTAGAATATATGGTTTAGTATAGCCTATTACAGGAATTACGTACTGTAAATAATATTACTTAGAAAAAGGAAATGAGGCCAACCGTGGCGCAGGGGCACAAGGTTGAGATTATTGGCGCGACAGGTTATGCATAGAATTGTACCTTTGAACTCTCTATATTTTCATTACCATGCCATAATAATAAGGTAAAAACGGCGTTGAGTTCCACTACTCAACACGTCATGACCAAAAGTATTAGGAGGTTTTCATCAGAGACATCTGACTGTAAACCGTAGAGCACGCAGTGTCATAGCAGTAGACAAAAGGAACCTCAACGACACGCTTTGTCCCATTATAACTTCAAATAACTTTATTCAAAATAAGAAGGTACATGCTTCATTTTTTGAACGTCAAACAAAAGTATAAGTAGTTTATTCCTCAAGTAGGAATCGAAGCCACAAACTATTACGTGAATAGTCAGGCTTATGCTCCCGCGTCTCCGGACCTCAATCTATAACTTTGTTAAATAAGCTGTCCACACTTAAGACAATCCAAAGAACTTTCCTGTATTACAAAATAACGGTTTCAAGCGTTGTTTCACAAACGGCAATAATAAAGTAGGATGCAAATTTTAATGGACTATTAATTCTTCTGTACACGATCCTAAAATAAAAATACCATTTAC
>DWGR01005247.1:0-10513 GCA_018247715.1 Heliconius burneyi
TTCTGGGGGCATTGCGTGTCGAGTGACAGAACGCAACGCCGCGCTTTGCTCGATACCAGAGCGAAGAAATGGTAATATAAATTAGAATAAATATTTCATCTCCTCGAGTGGGGATCGAACCCACAACTGTCGCGTTACAATCACAATCTTATAGCGCTGCGCCACGACGGCCTCAGGTTAAAATATTATTAACTGTAAATTGAATCATTGAATGAAGCTATGAAAATATCAAGAGATTAATATTAACTAATTAATATTAATTCGAAAAGTAATTAATATGCTTATTCCAACTTAAACATAGTTACGTCAGAACTATCAGATGAAAGTATACTTTGAAAAGCTAATTAATCCTTATCGCAATTATTAAATTCTATCAATTATGGCTTATTTAAGCTTATAGTTATTTTTTTTAGTTTCACCCTCCTTTCTCCTTCCCTGCTGGCACACAGCAGGGTGTCAGAAGGAACTTAGTGTTAAAACACTCCAATCCTCATTTTCTGCCGAAGGAGATATTGCGTGTTCAGTGGCGGAACTCAACCCCGACATGACATCACACACCACACCAGGGCGCAGAAATGAAAATACAAAATATTTTATTTAAATGGGAATCGAACACTACCTGTGGCGTTTACATTCACGCGCTCGTGTCCTTGCGCCACGACTGGCCTTAACATACTCACAGTCTAAGTATTCAATTTCATATGAAGCGAATGAATCCTCGATTTCTGGCAATCATAGATGCTACAGAAATGCTAGGGTACTATACTAGGGAAGCTACGGTAAAAACTTTTATGTTCTATATAAAGTTGTAAGGCGTCACATTCAATATAAGCAAGTAAGTTATTGCCGACAAAGCCATTTTATTTTGATATATTATATTGGGGCTTACACAATAAATCCAATGAAATAGTTCTAAACGGTCGTTTTTCTAGTTTAACGTCACTACAGGGATTTTGATAGCATCTTAGCAACATTTTTGCGAGCAATGTCGGCAATTTTTTAAATTTCTAGTCACTTTTATTTAACAAATAAAGAAAAAGAATGAGATTTTAGGTTTTTTTAAGCTTTACGCTGTATCCCGCTCATAACAGTATAGGTAGACGGAACCTGGGAACTTAGTGTTCGTTCCGCAGTTCCAGAAGTCTGGAGCATTGCGTGTGGAGTGGCGGAACTCAATTCTACGTTTTGCTTTGTTGTCATAGCGAGGAAATGAAAATAATTGAAATATTTTATTCCCCCGAGTGGGACTTGAACCCATAACTGTCTTGTTTACAGTCGGACGCTTCTGCCCCTGTGCCACGGCTGGCGTCATTTAGCAAATATTGACAAGAATACCAATATTTAAGTGAAATATTCTGTGATATTCTAAATAATATTATATATCTAATCATAAGTATATAATACATATAAACATATATATTATCTTACGACCTACTTCTACTTTGAATAGAAAGGTATCTAAAATAACAAAAAAGAAACTGAAACATGTTTTGGTAGATAAATCGCACGGCACTTGCTGTAAAGGCTTTTCTTCTTTAAATATATCCAATGTTATTCTCATGAGAGGAACACCTCTCAAGTATTTTTCATTGTTACTCAGAATAATACATGACTGAAGTCTAACAAAGAATCCTGTTACGTGACTTAGTGTGTTATAATAAAAGGATCACCTTCACTAAAATTATTATTATTTTATATTTAAATTCATACAGGAAATACTTAGTATTGACTAAACATGATGGTTGCGAATTAGATTCTTATTCGGGGCATTGAATTATTTTCATTTCCTCGATACCGAGCCTACCAGAGATAAGGCGCGGTGTTAAGTTCCGCCTCACAAAATACAATATCAAGAAAGTCTGAGACGGAGTGTCTTTTGCATACTAGATGCATTTTAACTACCCTGATAGCACGGTGAGAGATTAAAAACGCAATTGTTTTCTAAACAAAACAAAACAAAATTTACAAAATTTTAGACTGACTTACAATGAATAATCTACCTAGACAATTGTTTGAGCTAGCTTTGAACAAAAAAAAACGAAATAGTAACGATTAAAGTGGTTTTTATAAAGAAAATAATAAAAGAAACATTTTTGTCCAAATAAAATGTATTCTTGTTTGTTAAAAAACCTTAAATTTACATTTAAAGTAAGCCATCAAACAAAAGTCCTTATTAAATCTCTGAGCTCACTCTATTTGGTAGAATTATAGGCCAACCTTTTTCAAAAATGTTTTATTGTACATCCATTCTTATAAAATTTTAATTAAAATATTAAACAAAAAAAAACTAAATAAATCAGCTTTGCGTTGTATCTCGCTCACAGCAAGGTGGGTAGAGTGAACCTAGAGTTAAGACAGTCCATTCTCTTTTTTCTGCTGAATTCTGGATATTGCATGTTGAGTGGCAGATCTCGATGCTGCGCTTTACCTCAGCCAGAGTGAAGAAAAAGAAAAATAAACTTAATAAATATTTCAAATCGTCGAGTGGGGATCGAACCCACAACCAGGCGTGTTCACAGTTAAACACTCGTGCTTTTGCGCCACGAATGGTTTCAATGTAAAACAAAATATATAATATTTGGAATTACCGTCTTTATTAAAGAGCCATTTCGACATCCATCTACTTATGTTGATTACGGTATTTGTAGAGTCAGATAATAAAATGCATTTTTCACAGATTTTTTTTTTACATATATATATATATATATATATATATATATATATATATATATATATATATATATAGTCGCACATATTCAAGGACTGCAAAAGGACAGTCTTAACAAATTTTCAATCATTCTTATACAATTCTCATACATCAATTAAACTTGAATACTTCAAATAATGGTATAACCAAACCAGCCAAGTTTTCGTTGGTCGTACGTAACCTTTGCCCTAAGCGGGAACTACTCGTACATGCATCGTGTTCAGTAGGAGTTGGTCACATACTATGTAGTAAAATGTGCCACAATACCACTTGTAATATACCAGTAGGTAAACTAAGCAATTTTGATTTCATAGCTGTAATAAAGGCTCTCGGGTACTAGAACTTTCATTAATCTACAGTCGAGACAGAAGTTTGGTTATATTGAGTAATATAATTAAACTAGCGGCCTGTGTCAGCTTTGTTTAGGTGGGGATATGGCTTTCCCATATATATAT
Organism: Heliconius burneyi; assembly: GCA_018247715.1. NCBI lineage: Eukaryota > Metazoa > Arthropoda > Insecta > Lepidoptera > Nymphalidae > Heliconius > Heliconius burneyi. The sequence goes on from DWGR01005247.1 coordinate 3,163, forward strand.
ATATATATACTTTTTTTCAGCTTCACCCTGTAACCACATGTAAGCAGGGTAGGCAGAGAAAGTCTAATGTTAAGACACGCCGGTCCGCACTTTTTGTAAAATTATGGAAACATTGCTTGTTGTGTGGCAAAAGTCAACGCCAAGAGAGAGGAAATGAAAATATTAAAAATTCCTTTTCTCGAGTGGGAATTGAACAGCTCATCGCATCTACAGTGCTTCTGCGCCACGACGGGCCTCTAGATATTTTTTATGATGATCAATTTTTACGTATTTGACATATAAAATTGATCCTTAAGTCTTAAAACCAATGATAAAAAATACATTGTAATTTCCATGTATGTAAATAACTGAAGGAAATTCTTAATTCGACGCGTTAATTATTATTGTAATGTTTATTACTGAACAGATGAATGTAGATAATTCTTATTGATTAACTTAACATACTTATACCCCAAACAACGTGATTGGTTTGGGTATAAGTATATTTCTATAACGTTTTCTTTTTTTCTTTGAAGAGGTTGTTTTTATAATATATGAGAATTTTAGCATTTGCCAATGATAAAATACGGAAAGTACGTTAAAAAACATTGTATGTATATACGAGATGGTATAAAGCACAAGTAGTTCTTTCTTTGGACAGATTGAATCAAAATTTCATGTAGAGCAAACGTCAAACAGAATTCATGAAAAATTCAAATATTGCCACAGTGATATAACTCTTTTTGTGCGGGAAGTTTTATTTATTTTAAAAACTACGTCAGAGATAAAAGTATTAAAAAAATATATTTTTTAGTACGTTTTGGAATATATATCAATTTTGTATTGAGAGTAAAAACTAAATATAATACCTATATGGTGATATGTCCAAATCTGGCCCTGCATTTACATTTTTATGTTTAAGTAATGTGAACAATGACTGTTACTTTGGACTAACTTTCCACGCTTGAACTTCTTGATATATAGCAACCCTCAGACATCCCGTCTGTTCTAGGGTATGGATCCTGTTCAAATGAGGTTACAGAGTCCAGGTTGTGGTTCACTGAGCAGATTACGCTAAAATAAGAAGCAGAGAGAACCTAGTGTCAAAACACACCGTTCCTCTCTTTGTGCCAAATTTACGAGACATTGTATATTGAGCGACGGAACTCAACGTCGCGTTTTCCCTTCTTACCAAAGCGAGGAATATTAAAATATTAAGCAATTATTTCGCTAAATGAGTCGAATCGAACCCACGGCCATAGTGTTGACAGTCAGTAACTTTATAATCTTTGTATATACTCTTATAAAAGATATTATTTCTCTACGAAATAGCCAATTGAGATGATAATAATAATAAAAAGAAAAGTAACATTTCCAGGTCGAAGCGGCTTCGGAGTCGCGTCCGGAGGGACGTCTGCATAGAGACTCTATTGAACGAAATGTACCCGTTTAATATGAAAATAACTGACAATATTCTCTCTAGAGTTTAATATTTATAAGATGAGTAATAGTTTCTTTTTTGTTTCACTTTACGAGGATTTTTTTTATTTGTAACTTTTTTTTCAACTTCACGTTTTATTCCGTATACAGTGGGGTAAGCAGAAAGTAGAGAGTGGCGAGAATTTAGAGTTAAGATACTCCGTTTACCACTTTCCGCTGAATTTAGGAGGTATTGAATGTTGAGTGGCACAGCTCTATGTTACATCATGTTTTGCCTTGGTACCAGAGCGACGAGATGAAAATATTCATAAATAATAATTAATTTCTCCGACGAGGAATCGAACACCAACCGTCACGTGCGACAGTCCTGCTTTGGTAAGCAGAGCCCAACGTTAAGTTACGGCACTCAAACACAATATATTTGGAAAAACGGAGTATCTAAACATATATTTTCCTTGCAAAATAAAGTATGAGGATTCAGGATAGATGTGGAGCTAAAAAAATTGAAAATAAAAATACTAATCAATGTAAATTTTATAAAACGATGAGCGTTTTATTGAAAATATTTGAGACAAGAAACTATTTTTTATAGGTTTGATCAAAGTTACCAGAACTTATATATAACAAACTTTTTCTTATAATATCCTAATAACATTTTAAAGATTTTTTTAAAGTTTTAAACTTACGGCTGATTGAAATTCTTATGATGATATAATCTAGAAATTACTTTATTGTTTAACTACCAAGTATAGCAATTATATTGGTTCAAGGCTCATAAGCTTAAAATAGAGAATTTTGCATAAAATTATTAAAAAAAGCATCTAAAAGCGATAAAAAGAACATCTATTTTTTTTGTTTCATTTTAACACTATATTCTACATGTATATGTATATGGTTGTCAATGGGAGCCTAGTGAGTGCTTATTTGTGAATGAGCTTATCATTTCCCCATTTTTCACAAAGTTCTGACGTATTGAGTGTTGAGTGGCGGAACTCAATAATTTTTTATACAGATACCTTAGAAATACGAAAAAAAAACATTAAGTAAAAAAGAACATAAACGAACACAAAGTTAAATAAAGAAAATTGATTTTATAAAAACAGAAATAACAAAGTTTAAAAAAACCTCAGCAAAGTAAAAAAAATTGGAATCATATTATATTTAAATTTAAATTGAAAATATACTTTATTGAAAAAATATTGCAACCATTTTTGAATCGTCGAAAGCCCATAATGGCTATTATTAAAAGTAACAATTATTTCGCATACATTAACATTAGGTTATTATGTAAGTATACAGATACTGAAGTACATAATATTTCATATAGTTTGGATTTTACCACATTTTTAGTAGTTATGCAGGTCCTGTAGAGTTTTACATATGTTGGTCTAGACTTAAAAAAAATATATGCCATCTATATTATTTATAACATTTTGAAAGAGTTATTTCAAGAGTCGTTTTCGAGGTAAAGCGCGGCCTTGAGTTCTGCCACCTCATTCGCAATGCCTCCAGAATTTGGCAGGTAGCGGGGAACGGAGTGACTTAATACTAGGTAAATTAATTTCACACGTAGGAAAGAACAAACTTTTTTCGAAAAACGTATAAAAAAAAGCACGTAACAGGATTTGTACCTCGTTGAAACCTTCATGCGCTCTGATCACAAAGCAATACGTTCTATGTCAAGAAGACATAAACATAGTATTAAAAATGTTTGTAATATTTCATGATAATTTAGATAAATATTTCATGTTTAGCAAACAAGTATACTCAATTTAGAATTAACAATAATATTTACATGCATTCAAAAAATACCTCGGAAAACTTTTTATTTTTTTACGAAAACTAACCACATTCAGAAGAAAATCATTAAACCTTTTCTCAGAAACTTTTTCGATTGATTAATTCACAAAGAATGGCAAAAGGTCATATAGTTACCTTGTAGATTTTCAAAAAACCAGAACGGAATGAATCGCACTTTCTATAGAAATAAGCTTAAGGCACAATTTGAGATCCAATTATATGAACGTAATTGTCAGGAAAAGGTTGATGGTCAATATTCTGGTATTTTTGTACTGACAGTATTGTTGTCTTAGATAATGACTCTACTGACCCGGAGTTATTGGTTGCGGTTTCTTGTACTTTGTTTGTTTGTGGTTGTTTTTTACTGTTGCTTCTTATAAACAAATACAACATTGTTTTTATATTTGGGCGAAAAGTAAGAAGCTGAGTGATATAATTCACCTCAATTATGAAAAAGAGAGATAGATAAATAGACTAACACTGTTCTGAATGTGGAAAGGTTTAAGTCAATACCGACTTTGTAATGTTGATTGCTAACCGCAGTTTTCTAATGATATGGTTTAATGGGGCAAGAGTGAGTCGTAAATAACTTAATAATAAACATTAAGAATTTCAGGTCATCACGAGCTTCTCGACCTGCAATTACCCGTTCCCGGCGGTCAAGTTTTATGGTTTTACGCGTTACAGTTTATGGGGGAAGGAACTTCTTGGGACCAAAAAGCGTTGTGTTCTAATTCAAATATCTGTAATGTTGATTAAATTTGAAATCTTGATTGCTATGATAATTAAATATATGTGACTGTAAACACGACAGGTTGCGAGTGCGATTCCTCCTGCGATTTCCTCGAAGAAAATCAGTAATATAGTTGTTTTTCTCTGTGGTGTCAGGGCAAAGCGCGGCGTTAAGTTCCGTCACAATATCTCTAGATTGCAGCGGAAAATTAAGAACGAAGTGACTTAACATTAGTTTCCCTCTGCCTATCCTGTTGTGTTTGGAATAAAGCTTGACGTTATTTAATGGAATATAAAAAAACCTAAGCTTAAGAAAATTACACCACTTCAAAGTGAAAAAGACGAAAAAAGGAAAGTAAAATTTAATATTATATAAAATTCTCTATCGTGCTGCGAATAACAAGCAGTCAAAGCAATTTGATGTGAAAGTGTATGAAATAACTGTCACGTCGCTCGTGCGGTCGGACACTTTAAATACTCGCAGGTATCGAGACTTTTGTACAGGTAGACACAAAATGAGATATGTTAAAATAAAATGTTTTAAGCACTTATGCCTTATTTTATCTATACATGTAATACAATTAGAACCGATTGCCGTCTGTACATGAAAGAGATTTGACATAATTATAATATTTTTAATTTTTTGCCTTACCGGGCTATGTGAGATAAAGATGAAGCTAAAAGAAAAAATAAGTTATACAAATTTATACCAACAAACATATTTACTACTCCAAAATTCAGCGGAAAATGGTGATCGGAAATATCCCAATGGGAACAGAGAGTTTTAACATTAGGTTCCCAAGTTTCCTCGGCCTACCCTGCAATGCGGGATACAATGTAAACCTAAAAATTACTAAATAGTGTTTAAAAAAAAACAAATTTCTTAAGTAAATACCGGTCATGTTTACCTTAGGTTCAGTCGACGCCTGCGTTGGTTCAGCGTCACCAAGTCTGAGTGTTTTTGCGGCGTTAAAATTTTACGATATTTGTGAAACTCTATATTATTTGCTTTAGATGCTGTTTCTTAATCCGTTTTATAGAGAAAAATTAAAGAAAATTTAAATTACGTTTTTTATGGTGAATATCAAAAATGTCTTAGTAATATTATTATTTTAAAACGATAAAATTTTAAAGGTTGTCTAAATAAATATTTTGTTTTCCTAAATGTGGAATAATACTTTGAAAATGTTAAAAATTTTTAATGAATAGCATACTCTCTCGGTTAGTGTTGCTACCGACGTTGTTATACGGCAGCGAAACGTGGGTATAACAGAAGAAGAGTGAAAGAAAGATGAATGCCGTGGTGATGCGATCTCTTCGTAGGATATGCGGAGTCAGCTAAGCTGATCGAATCCGCAATGAAGAGGTATACAGAATGGCAGGTATTAGCGAGGATGTCACAGTGAGAATGAAGAAAAACGTTCTCAGTTGGTTTGGGCACGTTGAGCGAATGAGTGATGACAGAATAGCAAAAGATTTATAATGGAAAAGTGAGAGGGAAGAAAGCTAGGGGCAGACATCGGTTGACCTTCGAAAACACAGTATCAAAGACTGGAGGAAAGTCACGAAAAAAGCATGAGGATCCCCCAAAGGGTATGTATGAAGATGTTGATCACAGTGGACGAAGCAAAAGTATGTAGAGACGCTAGGGATAAAGCGTGAAGTTAAATTAAGTTCATACTCTCTCGGAAATTTACAAAAGTCTCTCTACAGAGATGCAGATGATGCTAGCGACTTGATGAGAACGGCTTAGTGATTAGAGTGCTTAGATGATGAGAATACTAGGCTCCCTCTACTTCTCCCGTAAATATGAAAAAATTGCATATAATACTGTTATCATTTCTTTACAATAATGGCTCTCTTTATTACTCGTAACAATATAATAAGCGTCAGTCTCAAAGGCGTGTTGATTACCTTTCGTGTTTTTCATTATACACTGTATTATATATTGTAAGGCTTTAATGAGATCGTTATCGTGTTCGTTCGGAAATTGCCACCCCGTTTTATTGTTTAAATAAATTTGTAATTAATATAACTTTGATGGTAAATAGGGATATTTTGATCTAAAATGGCTACGTGATTTTTTATAGCTTCTCGCCAAATCCCATACACCTCCGGCAGAGGGAACGTAGTGTTCAGACACTCTGTTCACCCATTAACACACTTCAGTTATCCACTTTCTAGTGCATGCACAATATGTCATGTGTCATACAAAACTTTTAGTTATTTACCTTTGGTTACGTGTTTGATGCGAAGTCACGGCTGAAAACAAGGTATTACTTATGCTCGTAATTCTAGGTTTATTACTAAATATGTTATAGCTTTGAATTCCACCCCTAAAAACACAATATTTGAGATATTATAAACTAAATAGAAAGTGGACAAAGTGGAATCTTGACACTACGGGGTCCACTGCTTATCCTGCTTTGCGGGATGAAGCGTGAGACTGTATTTTTTGTAACTAAATAAAATCTGGATTGCTTATACCAACATAATAAAAAAAATAAAAAAGTAACCGTTATATGTTTGCTCCCGACGACGGCGACAGTTCTACAGTAAACGGAAGCATTTGTAACTTTTATTACATCGTTTTCATTCTTGTATAACGTCTCATAGAATAATCACAGTAGAGTATACTTTATATTTACAGTGAAGTATATATTTTACTATTTTTAAAGATGACTTACTTTTGAGTTTTATTTTTTCTTAATAGCTTAACGCTGTATTCTGTATCCCGCTCATAGTAGAGAGTTGTGTTCCCCAATTCCTGGTTCTTTAAGTAAGTTCTTTAATAATAAACAGAGAGTAGAGAGCTAAGTCACTAAGCTTACAAAATACACTAAAAATCAACTCAGCAAACTATAATATCAAGTCAAAATATTCCTTTAACCCTTAAAAAGATCATGTCACCAAATTGTCATCGATAACAATAAAATCTATGACTTTGTCGATTTACTGGTTTTATACGTCTTTATATGTTTCGGTCGATTCCGTAATAATCCGTTCCGTTTATCGGCATTAGCTGACTCTCGAATGATCTGGGGGAATGGGTTTATTGTTTTCTTCTGATATTGAAGTGTTAGTTGCATACACCAATAGGTTGTCGGCTTTAGACTATTTTTTACGTATAATCGGAATATAGTGGAATCGGAACGTATTTGTAACGCGGTAATGATCTTTGTCTTGTTGCTTCTCTCTCTATTTACCCTTAGATACTGCTTGCAAATATCGTGTTCATATATCCAAATAGTTAAAAAATATAGTATTGAAAAAATATAGTAACGAACAAAATAAATGTTTGTAAAACAGAAACCGGAAGTCATTCAAAGCTCATAAAATCTGTGACTCCCTATAGCGTCATAAAAATATATATAAACCCTCATATTAAGTATACTAAAAA
>DWGR01005248.1:0-10513 GCA_018247715.1 Heliconius burneyi
AGAAAAGAAGGCAGCAAAGACGCTTGGTATCGTTATGGGTGTGTTCATAGTGTGCTGGTTGCCATTTTTCGTAGTGAACCTCCTGTCAGGAATATGTTCATCGTGCATCACTCACGAAGAGATTGTCTACGTAGTGGTAACATGGCTTGGGTGGGTCAACTCATCTATGAATCCTATGATCTAAGCGTGCTGGAGTCGAGATTTTAGAAGGTATGTTTATTTTTTTTTATATGTATAAATACGTAAATATTGCAAAAAAAAAATGTTCTGATATTCGAAATCGAATCGGATGCGATATAATTCACTGCAGCCGCATGGTTAAGCTGAGGAAATGAAAATTGATCAATTTGTGCAGAAAATTTACATAAGCAAACAGGTATTGAAATGTATTATAAACAAAACTTTCCCACTATGCGATAATGTTTAATGTTTTTTTGTTTTACAATATTTTCCAATTTTACTGTCATCGTGTGTGTGTTTTTATGTCAGATGCGTTTTCTAAAAGGTTTCTTTATTAATTATCAATTTAAATTAAATATGAGGCCGTCGTGGCGCAGCGGGACAAGGGTGTGACTGTAACGCGACGGTTGCGGGTTCGATCCCCACTTGAGGAAGTGAAAAATTTATTTACTTTTCCATTGCATCGCTCTGGTGTCGAGGCAAAGTGGGGAACGGAGTGTTTTAACACTAGGTTCTCTCCGCCTACCCTGATATGTGCAGGGTACAGCTTGAAGATGATTTATTTTGATTTTTATAAATTAAATATTGATATTATTACAATGTAATATGAAAACAAAAAGAAATCAGTGCATTCATGAAAATGTTGGGATTCGAGGGCTAATGATGATTTAAAAAAAAATAATACTACATTTATATCAAGAAGACATTCATCATACATAAATATATGATTCAGCCGGCACTGCCAGATTTTTTTCGAGGTGAAAAGCGGGGTTTTTGGATGCTTTAAGTAAAAAGGTGAGACTCTTTCGCCAAAAGCAGGATAAAAAATTAAATTATAACGATTTATTATTGACCCACCTACGCGTTAAGAAAAATTCTAATGGGGACAGATATCAATCTAAAATGTATAATTTAAACCTTAAAGTAATAAAACAAGATTTTTCACATTACATGCAATAATGCGTGAAAAGCGAGACTATGGCTCTTCGCCCACTCCCCCCTTTAATGACTGAAAAATGTTATCTACTGTGTACATATAAAAAAAAACAATGTGTTTTTAATTTTCTAGATTGTGACTAAACTCCACTACCACTACTTACTATCACACTATCGATAGCGCTAGATAATTTAAAAAATTATAAATATATTTCAATGAAGAAGCAGTACACTTCAGCTATAAAACTGTCGGACAGAAGTCGTCAGTTACCAGGGAGTGCTAAGCTTGCGCGGCTTATCGACTCGTGACCAGCGCTGGGCGACGTACACCATGTTACGTATATTATGCTACCTAAAAGCTTCACTAAATTATTTAACAGGAAATCTTTGTGTTTTTATCTTTCTTTATGTATAGTTTTTTTTGTAGGTTCACGCTGTAGCCTGCACATAGCACAGTAGGCAGAGGGAACTTGGGATATAAACGTTAATAAATATTTCACTTCCTCGAGTGGGAATCGAACCCACAACCGTCGCGTTACAGTCAGCGTTAAGTCGAGGCCGACGACGGCCTCATCAATTCTATTCAGCCAACAAATATTCTTATGCCTACAATAAAATATATTTTTGAGACTAATGATCAAAAAAATGGTGTAAAACAGAATTTCTTTTGCGCCCTAAGCAAAGAGGTCACGCACAAAACATTTCATATTACGACAGATTGTGTTTTATAAAGAATGACTATGATTTTTCATTTGTATTGTTACTATATAAGAATTCAATAATCTGGGTCACCTGAGTGGGTGGGTGCGTTACCACTAATGGTACCTCCTTTAATCAATTAAAGCAGCTCACATAAATCAAGACAGTGTGAAGCAGACATTTGTTACCGAATGAATTTATTATATGAAAAACCGAAATTTATACTTGTGAAATATAAAAATAATGATGAATAGACCGTTATACAAATTGTATGAACCTTTCTCTGTTATAATATGCTTTCAACCGTAATATTAATTGTCTATGTATATTTTAAGCAGATATGTTTGATAGCAGTCGAAGAAATAAAAAAATGTAATAAGGCTTTTCCTTTGAGCTATAATTTATTAATGATCTCAGAAATTGTGGAATATGAGAAAAAGAACATATCAGACACAAATTATTTCCCGGCGCGATTGGGTAATATAACGATGTCATTATCTGTACTGATGCGACGAAGCTCCAAATTATTATTAGCTTTCATTTCTAAGCGTTTCCATTTTTAAAGCCGCTCTAAAATGCTTTATCACTATAAGAATTAAATTAGAAACATTAGAAATGACTTACGGAATACCGAAAGTTTCCGAGATAGTAATGAATAATAAAAACTTTCTTTTTCGCATTTTCTTTTCATTAAGTAAATTTTTCTGGGTAGAGTTAATGCTGATTGTTGTTCGATTAAACAAACAGTCCTTATTCTGTTATTTGCTGGCAGAGGTGTGTGTGTAGGTTCGCTTTTTTATTTATTGTATAAACCCTAGGTAAGCCGCGAGAATATCTACGAAATCTACATAAATGATTTAATGCATATACAAAGTAATTATCAATTTTAAATGAAACTATTTAATCTGATCAATCATGTAAATTTAGTAATAGAAATTTTGGTATACTCGAAGTTTCATACAGCTTACAGCAGGTCATGGTCACATGTGTGGTAGACTTGCGATGGCATCCATCTGTCAGTTAATCTAATTATTATATCAAACTACCGCTAATGATTTCTCAATTGCTTTCCGCACTTCCCTGGATTCTTGCAGAATAAGCTTACTGTCTCTTGCCCTGTGATATGGTGGATTTGTGACTTTCAAGATTTTATGAGTATTACCAGGTGGTAGGAAGTTTACATCCGTCTCCTCTATTAAAATTGAGACGTTTTTGTATCTCAATAGCCTCGTTAGGAATATATTTGTTTTCCTTAAGGAGGATGTGGGGTTTATCAAACCTCATGTAATGGCTGGATTTATCCGCAGTAGCAACACACAGCTAATTTATTATATGCGGTTCGGTACATTTTCTCCCTAATGCCGGTGCTTCTCTTTTTATGACCGATGTAGGATAAACCATACGCAAGCACACTGTAAATATGAAATACATCTGCGATTTCAAGAATGGGCATGGAAACCAAGTGTTCATTTTGTATAACGTTTTTTAAAAAAAGTATTTTTCTTTCCTAATTGCCAACCACAAGCATGCAATGAAATATATAATTTAGAAGTATGTCCAACAAGAAGCGGCGCCAATAATAAAGTTTGATGAGTTCTTTAAAGTAAGCACAAGAAATGAACCCAATACCATCGCTTATTATATCTTATAATAAGTAGCACTAGCTATCTTTTCTCACTTAGCTTAATGTTTTTTTTTATTATTAGTTAGGTAGACAGTTTTTTTTTGTAATTTATACTATATTATGCAACGAGAGTGTTGAGGCCGTCGTAGCGGAGGAGCACAAGTATGTGAAAGTAAACATGACTTTTGTCGGTTCGATTCCCGCTCGAGAAATAAATTGTTTAATATATTTTTTTATTTTCCTCGTTCTGACAACAAGGCGAAACGCGGCGTTGAGATCCGCTACTCGATACGCAATACGTCAAGATGACAACGGAGAGGTGGGAACGGAGTGTCTTTACACTAGGTTCCCTCTGCTTACCTTGCTTTCTTATTACAAAGGAGGGTAAACGAGGTTGCCTGCTTTGTAAACCCAAACTTTCGCGAAAAAGCCGCGTCAGCACCGGCATTAATGAGCTCAATTTAATAGATGATATAATCATGTTATTCAAATATATTCCTAAAGATAAAATATGAACATCATGGTACACCGGAACAGCGTCTGACTGTGTACACGATGACTTGTGGATTTGAACCACTTCCGGGATATTAAATCGATAGAGAAAGAAAGAGAAGAACAGATTATTATCTCTCCTAGCCCGCTATGCGGAATAAAAGGTTAGAGTTAAATAATGTAAATAAGCTTACAACAAATTGTAATTTAAAATTCATCGCCATATCGGACACGTGCTGTAATTACCTTCCAGGTCTACATTTCAATTATTGGAGATGAATCAATTTTCCTGAGTCAACATTGTAACGTAATTGCAATCTTATTTGCAATAAATTCTTTCATTTGATTCATTTTAAATTCATACTCACCAGTATTTATTATTTTTGTATTGCTTATATGCATATTTTTTATATTTACCTTACATATCTGTAAAATGAGAATATGTAGATACGCGTCTTTCTCACCCGACTCTCTCTTAAGGAACTGAACTAATCTGGATGTTTTCTTCGTAAGTATGTATATTTTTAATTTCTAGCTGGTTTGAATATATATATATATATATATATATATATATATATATATAGCACATAGCAGGGTAGATAGAGAGAACCTTGTGTTAAGACACTCCGTTCCCCACTTTCTGCCGAATTACGGAGGCATTGCGTGCTGAGTGGCAGAACTCAACGCCGCGCTTTGCTTCGACACCAGAGCGAAGAAATGGAAATATAAACGTAAATAAATTTTTCACTTTTTCGAGTGGGGATCGAACTCACAACCAGTCGATCTTGCAGCGTACGAAGTCTCACCCTTGTGCCACTGCGCCACGACGGCCTCTTATCTTTATAGTAATATTTAATTTCTGGGCAGATTATATATTTATACGTGCGTTCAAATCAACTATCACAGTACTCTTGTCGCAGTGTCCTTCTAACAGTTCCTTGTAATTTAAATTCTTTAATGGATTCGTATATATAGTGGTAATATTATAACTATTACTTTATATAATAAAATGTCTGTTTAAATTTACACCAGATAAAAAGTGCAATTTAATTCCTAATTACTTGAAATTGTCGTCTCAGACACAATAACAGCTAATTAAGAATGCTAATTCTTTCCAAACTTACTTCCAAATAGAACCTACTGTAATGAATCTATTGCTAATGCTAAACGCGGTCGTCGATTGTGTCAATGTCGGTGTTTAATTGTATATCCTTAAACGTTTTGACAAATTTAATTAAAAAGTTACATAAATAACTTCCTTTGATTACATCTTTTCAGGCTTCTCTTGACAGATATTCTTTTAATATTATGTACTTGTATAATGTATAAACTATTATTATATTTGAAGGTAATCCTGGTCACGTCTCTTATGTTCTAATTCTATAAATAGTATAACGTATTTAACAGATCAGACAGACATTTGAATCATTACTTTGTTGCTATCGCCGAATTCTGAAGGTGGAAGTGGGGAACGTAAGTATCTTAATAGGAACAATGTGTCAACAGCTTTATGCTGTATCAATCAGACAATTAGCTTCTCACTTCTGAATTCTGGAGGAAAATATTTCACTTCCTCGACTGGGAATCAAACCCAAAACCAGTCGCGTGTACAGTCGCAGGCTTGGACCATCCACCACGCATGACTTCCAATAAAGTTATAAAAGACAGATTAAAATTATTTACAAGGCGAGTAATGTGATTGTTTTGATTTTATCACTAGGGCCCTGTCGCTTCTTCACTTTATTACGTTAGAGCGTAAACACAATTACTGCCGGCTTTCATTCAGTACATTTGTACTTTTCGCTCCTAAACGAATTTAGCATCGAATGCGGTTAGTCTACATGGAAGGAAGCGATGGCTACATAATTAACTGAAATTTAACTAAAACGTTACTTGGGCTTTGTCTCAAGAAACATACCGGAGTAATTGTGTAAATATTTGAAACCTGGTGGGATAATGAAGTTGAAACTTGGAAACGTTTCTCTTTGTAGTTTATTTTAAGTACAACTTCACGTATTAATTAACCGCGATTATTTTACATAAACATCATATAGCTATTGAAACCATTTTATTATTCCAAAACGGAAAGGTTCACCATTATTTCATGATGTAAATAAGCAATTATTATGACAATAAAAGTTTTTACTGAAACTTAATATCAAAACACTTTATCATACAACAAAGTACACTTTAATATAGCATATATACAAAAAATGTTGCAAAATGTACGGAAAGATAAAAAGCAATTTCCATTCCAATAGCAGCTATAATTCCCGTGAATTAGGTTCCCATAGGTTCATGCATATATTTGCACAAAGCTCACTACTCAATCAAGCCGATACGACTTAACGGATCGAACAAAATTTAGTGCTAAGATAAGAAGAAACCCTAGATAAGCCTGGATATGGATGGAAGATATATTATACTCTAAATCTTTTCGGATGTTGAGTTAGTATTTACAAAAATACTGGTACTTAGGTATACCAGTATTGTAGATACTACTACCTACAGTATGAATTACAAGATTTTGAATTAGCGAATTCAAAATCTTGTGTGATATATAGCGATATAAGCGCTATACGAGTATAATCACTTGGTATGTCTCACTCCTAATATTCTGTGTTGGTGGTTAGACTGTAAATTGTGAAGTTTGGGCAACGAACACAACGTCATGCTTTTGCCTAAATCAGGGGGATATCAGGGAGATTAAAATATTTTAAATATAGTCAATCGAATAGGGATCTAAGAGCCTATAAAAAATTGTTTCGTAAAGCGCGGCGTTGACTTCCTTCACTCAACACGCAATGCCCCCAAATTTGGGCGAAAAGTGAGGAATGAAGTGTCTTCACACCAGGTTCCCTCTGCTTACCCTGCTGTGTGCGGGATATAATCTGTAGCTGATTTCTTTTAACTACAAGGTAGAAAGATGTACTGTAGAGTCACTTGAAAAAGTGCAATATAGACTCATCACAATAGGATCGTCAGGCCATGCGAAAAGTTAAGTAAAGAGTTTGGTGCGCGACAGAGCCATCGACTTAAAGAGCCGACGGCTATCTGAGCTCGATGCCAGATATAATGAATTGATGGCACCGGTGGTGCACCTAATTGATAGTTACAACCATTAATTATAACTAAGAGTATATAGACGGTGTGCTCACATGCCCGCAATGCGCGAGGATCTTTACAACAAAGATTGGCATCGCCGTGGCTGAAATCAGTCTAGATCCATCTAAAAAATCAAGTAATAATTTACAAACATACTCGTATGTATAATACTACTATGTTCAAACACGAAGTTACCATCGCTGTTTGCAACTTTCTCTTGTTCTTTAAAAACAAAGACTGATCGCCCAACTCTCGAGTTTCTTTCACAGAATCAGCCCATTGCTGTCAACAAAACAACACCGCAATGACAATATTTTGTTCGTAAGTTTAACAAGTAAATTCTATTAATCATAATCTCGTCGAAGCGAAGGCCGCCAGCAATTTTCAACGCCTCGTACAATAATCAATTTAAAGTTGGTCGGTCGAAGCTCATCGTCACGACGGGGCCCGATGACGCAAACTTATTGAATTACTTAAAGAACGATTCAATGGAAATATTAAATACCTACACATCGAGAAAGAGATAAGTGTCACATATTGATATCTTGTAGGATATATTGTATACTCCATTTTTGTTAGTTATTATATGTGAAAAAAAAATTATAGATTGTTAGATAAAATTTGTGGCGCCAGGGGCACAAGGCGTGAGTGTAAAACCGACTGGTTGTGAGTTCAATTCCCACTCGAGGAGATGAAATATTTATTTAAATTTATATTTCCATTACTTGGCTCTGGCATCGAGGCTCAGCACGCAATGCCTCCAGAATACTGTAGAATGTGGGGAACGGAGTGTCTTAACATCTGCCTACCCTGCTGTGTGCGGGATACAGCGTGAAGCTGATTTAATTTTTTTTTGTTGGATTAAAATTATTAATTTATGCTTATTAAATATTTACATAATATGAAAAGCCCGATTTTTTATCAAAATCGTAAGATGATCCATCGTTTTTATGTGTGAATTTTAAAAAATATTAACTTCTTGGTAGGACAAATTACTGAAAAGTGGCCAGGAATTCATTTCCTGGCCACTTCAATTTAGCCAATTCAATTGAGTGAACCCACAACAGTCGTATACCGTCACACGTTGTACCTCTACGCAACAAGGACGTCATATTTCACTTACAATTATACATATATTAAAAAAATACATTAATTATTACAAAATAATGGATCACTAAAGGGACAATAAATATAATTCACACGACCTAACCTGGTTTACCTTTCCTTTGAAGAAACCGCTGAGCCATCGGCCGCTCGTTGTTCGGGTCCGTTACACATTACTACCTTCACATTATACGATTTTTTGCTATTTTCACTCTTTGATATTGAAAGGACATTTAATTTATAGCTTTTCACTATAAAGCTGTGTGTGACAATTTAATATAGATATATTTTTGCTTTTATACTAGATTTACTGTGATAGAGTTACAGCATACAAATGATTCTGATTGTTTATTAAAAGTTTTGGTACGATCGATTGATTAAATTAAAAACAAATTAAATCAGCTTCACACTGTATCCCGCACGCCGCAGGGTAGGCAGAGGGAACCTCGTAGTAAGACACTCCGTTCTCCACTTTCCGTTAAATTCTGGAGGCATTGCGTGTTGAGTGGCGGAACTCAACGCCGCGCTTTCACCAGAGCTAAAAAAATTGTAATAAATAATCATTCAGTCAGAAATAAATAATAATACAGCCACACTTGTGTATTACTGTTTACCAAGAAGTTAATAACCTGCAGGCGAAGAGTTTCTCATCTACCTGTTTTTTTTCAAAGATTACTAAAAACCTTGATATTCTTCTTTATCCATTTCATATCTAACACTAATTACACACATAAATGACGTTTACTGTAAAAGTATTGATGGGAAACAAGCGCTTCCGTAATATTTCACTCAATTGAGCTACTCAATGGTCTAAAAAAGAAAACACTTAAGCGTAGGAGTATATCGCTTACATCTGGTAGTATCCGATTAGCTAGGAGGCAATTACCAGAGCAAGTCACACGGAAAATTATATATCCCTTGACCGTCCCCTTCTGAAATTAAAAAGTGTGTCTTCGAGGTCGAACGAAAACGTAAACCCTTATCACCGATGTTATATTAAACTAAATGGATATTTTGCAAAATTTTGTGAAGCTTCTTAATTTACCATTAGTATAGAGAAACTAATAATATATTGATTATAATTTGCGGCGCCTGTGGGTCCGATTTCCATTCAAGGACATAAAAATTGAGTAGTAAGTGGGGAACAGATAGTCTTAACAGCAGGTTCTCTCTGCCTCGTCTGCTATATACGGGAAAGCTAAAATAATATTAGATATTGTACTAAATTCTATTAATATTTCACATAAAAATGAAAAATATTTAATAAGAACCGGAAATATAAATTAAAAATTTTATAAAAATTATCTTTCTTTTTGTGACGTCGTCGTCGCGCAGCAGCACAAGGGTGTGATTGTAACGCGTCGGTTGTGAATTCAATTCCCATTCGAGGAAGTAAAATATTTATTTACGTTCACATTTCCATTTCTTCGCTCTGGTGTCGAGGCAAAGCGCGGCGTTTAGTTCTTTCACTCAACATACAATGCCTCCAGAATTCGGCAGAAAGTGGGGAACGGAATATCTTAACACTAGGTTCCCTCTGCCTACCTCGCTGTGTGCGAGATACAGCATGAAGCTGAATATATGATGATTTATTGACATGTATTACTGAGACAGCACGGGAATGCTAACGATGCTTTCGACATACAATCACAGTAGGTGTATATTCCGCGTCCACGTAGCTACGAAATCGGCTGTACTAACGTTGGTCCCATTAGTATTTCCTAATTGCCTGATAAGCATTAGATTCACCGTATACATATCATACACACATCATGTTAGCTTAATAAATTAATTTTTAACAAAAAGAAAAACCGACTTCTATCAACTAATTAAAAAGTAACAAAATAATTTTACAAAGATTTTATCATTTTGAAGTCGGTGTCAAATAAGACAAACTGGCTTAGTAATTTGATATTGTAGTAAGGTAGTTGTAGTTGTAGCTTAGTAATATGTAGTAAGGTCTAGGTAAGGCTAGGTAGCAAGATCGTTGTAGCCTTTGCTTGACACCGACTTCAAAATCATAAAACCTTTGTAAAATTATTTTGTTACTTTTTAGTTCGTTGTTAGAAGTCGGTTTTTGTTTTTGTTAAAAAATTTTTTTTACGATTTTAAGTGATGAGTAGACCAAAAAAGGATGCTTCTTAAATGAGTGGCGGTGGTGGTAGTGGTAATCAACAATTGGTAGTGGATGTCCTATATAAAATTTCACTTAATTAGGTGCAACCACAAAATGCAATATTGAGAAGAACAAACATAATAAAAATATTCTTATAACTTTATCAATTTCGACCGGATCCCATAATCGGAACCTTACCAAACTTTCACCAAACTATCTTTGAAGTATATTTTTTTTTTTTTTTTTTTTTTTTTTAT
>DWGR01005249.1:0-10513 GCA_018247715.1 Heliconius burneyi
TAAGTAGTTTAAGGGCGAACACGCGAGCGGGTCGCTAGTATTTAATATTTTCCTTTCTTTTCTCTGTTAACAAGGCAAAACACGGCTTTGAGTTGTACCACTCAACACACATTGCCTCCAGAATTCGGCGAAAAGGGGGAATGTATCTGAAGAACACCGAATTGTCTTAACACTAGCACTATTTTCATGTTCACCCTGCCTTTTTTATTTCAAAATACAAGACAAACGAGCGCACGAGTAACCTGGTGGTTGATCACCGCCACTCACGACCCCGTGTAACACCAGAGGAGCTACAAGTGCGTTAACGGCTTTAAAGGTGAGAATAGACGCGTTTCTTCCCTATACCAAAGTTATCGACGTGGAGACACTGCAGCAAGTAGACCATTTCACAGATTCGAGACGATCCAAACAGCTTTACTTTGTATGCGACCAAATGTTTCTTAACTGGTGTTCACCAGCCTAGACCAGAGATGAGAACAGTAGTCCATATAAAGTCAAATCTAGCCCTATATAGGGCCAATCGGTGTTTTAGGTGTGAATACTGGCCGTTGCCTACTCTACTAAGTACGGGATACAGCGTTAAGTTAAAAAATTAATACATTTTTTACCTACTTAGACATTGAATGAAACATAAAGATGCTTGTATGCTATTAGCCATTAAGGGCTTACTACAAAAAATAAACATAAAAGTGTTAAGGCCCACCCCACTAGCCCTAAAATTTTACTAATCCTCTTTCATAACGAAATTTTGATTGGATTGTTACATTTTCTTTTCTATTAAAATGTACCTCCCTCGTTTTAAGACAATAATATCGTGAATAATATAGGTCATCTTGTCTTTATAGTATGTTATATTGCTTAATTAAATCACTGTTTACTGTTTTTCAGGAAGTTCCTAAAGAGAAATTGTCTCAATTGCGCGCCTTGGACGAAGTTTAAAAATTTATATCATGACATAAACTTGAGTCCTTTGTGACGCAACGGCACCAATGTGCGATTGTAAACGCGGCGATTGTGTGTTCGATTCCCTCTTGGGGGAATGAAATATTTATTATTTTAATCTCTTCACTCTGTTGAGGAAGCAAAGCGTGGTGTGACACTCCACGCAGCGCTTCCAGAATTCAGAGTACATGAGGTAATAGAAACAGAGTGTCTTAACACTAGATTTCCAGGCTTCCTCTGCCTGCTATGTGTGGGAAATACAGCGTGAAGCTAAAACAAAAAAAAATAACTTAAACTATAATATAAGCTGCTTAAAACCACTATAAAAAAGTATACACCCAACAAAGTCTAAAGGAAAGTGACGTTTTTATCACAAAAATAATAAATAATCTTCTTAACGTCGCAAACGTTACTTGCTGGTAGAGAACTTCATTTAGAATTCGGCCTTTTAAAGAAAATCTGGTGTAAGTGCCTCAGCAATTATGAACGCCAGAATTTTTAATCTTCTCATTACGATGAGGAGCCTTCTGAGATTAAAGCGTGAAATTAAGTAATTAAATAAGCGGAAAAGCATTAATTATTATTAAACTAAATATATTACATTATTTAATCTAAAGAGTGTTTTAGCTGATGAACTCTGGACAAGTGGCAAAAGTTTGAAGCGTAGTGGTGTGAATATTATTGTTTTCTTAAAATATTTTTTTGTAAGAAAATAAAAAATAATATAATGAAATATAATATTGGCTCATTTCATCTTTATCATCAAACAAACTATATATAAAATTATTATATTATTTAAAAAAATATCAGTGTCAAGAAATTTTGATGATTGATTGATTGATTGATACAGTACATTGACTGAAGCGGGACCTATTAGATTCACTAGTCATTCAAGCAATTCAGGAATTTATTGCAAAAAGTCAACAAATTGGTCTAGCCTATTAGTGGTTATTTATTTATTTTATGGAAAAGCATGGCAAACGAGCGTACGGGTCACCTGATGGTAAGTTGTCACCGCCGCCCACGACACCGCGTAACACCAGAAGATACAAAAGGGTGACAAATACACGTCCAACAGAATTATATATATGTATATGAGATTAGCGCCTCGTATCGCAGGGGAACAAGCGTGTACAATCGACAAGTTGTTTGTTCGATTCCCACTTGAGTAGATCCAAAATATTTAATATGCCAAACGCCTCCAGAATTCAGCAGAAAGTGGAGAGTGGTACACTCTAAATGCAAGATATACCGCTTGCAGGATATAAGATTATACCAAAATGAAAAAATGAAAATAAATACACCCATACACATATTATATACGAATACAGTATTTATGAATTTTGTATTTATATATCTACATAAAGTTATCACAGCCTCGTGGGCGTACTGAATACATTATATGATACGGAACGCGATCAGCGGTCCCGCGGCTCGTGTACGTGAGTGGAAATGACGTTTTATTTCTAGCTGCTTAACATACGAAAAGTAAAATAAATCATCCGCCATACGAGCGGTCGGACTTCTTTTATAATATATCGCATTTAGAATTACATGAAAAGTCAATGTAAAATGCATTTTAGAATATCTAATTGAAGCCAGTCTTAGCGCAGGAGCAAAACAAAACAGGTTGTAGCTTTGATTTCCAGTAGAGGAAATTAAATATTGAATAATTTCATTTCTTCGCTCCGGTGTCGAATCCTAGTCCGCTGCGCTGGACGGCCGTAAGCCGAGGTTCGAGTCCGGCAGGGGGCGCTTACAGTCGTAGACTTTTTTTTTAATATTGAATAGGCTAGCGTTTGACCGCATCAAGTCTGGTGAACGTTAATGCGATCTACGGAGGAGCACGCTTGCCTAGTAGGTCCCTGTTGATTCTGTTTTCCTCACAGGCATCCACTTAGTGCTTGTATCTCTTCAGGGACAAAGTACCCTCTTTCTTACCCAACTGGTGTCGCTGTAAATGCCAATAGGGCTAATAGCATAAAAATCATGTTCGGAAAAAAAAATCCGGTATCGAGGCAAAAGCGCAGCGTTGAGTTCCGCCATTCGACACGCTATTCCAGAATGCGGCGGAAAGTGGGGAGCGGAGTGTCTTAGCACTAGGCTGTCTCGGCCTCCCCTGATACAGGCGTGATACTATACAATTTATGCCCATTTATCTGTGTTAATGAATATAAGAAATGAAATTATTATATATATATATATATATATATATATATATATATATATATATATATATATATATATATATATATATATATATATATATATATAGATATAGTTTTATAGAGTTTCTAATGTTAATACTCGTAGTTTTGTTTTATTTGCCTTATACAGTCACAAAGTGTGACTGTAAAACCGACTGGTAAGGGATCAACCCACCCGAGGAGCTGAAATATTTATTTAAAATAATATTCCCTATTCTTCGCTCTGGTGTCGAGGCAAAGCGCGGGGTTGAGATCTGCCACTCAGCACGCAATGCCTCCAGAAATCGGCAAAAAGTGGAGTACGGAGTGTCTTAATACTAGGTTCCCTCTGCTTACCCTGCTATATGCGGGATATAGCGTGAATCTGATTTTTTTTGTTCATTTCATAACTTCAAATATTTCATGAAGTTAGTACCCAATATTATAATAGATATGAGTATATCCCAATGTTGCAACACTAGTCAAACTGGTGGTCACAAGAGGTTAGGAAAACCGCTGTAACAAACAAACATCCCAATTAACATGTGTGTAAACAGTATTCTCGCCTACTAAGTAAACAAAATTGCCTCCAATATTGTCATATCGTCAGTTTAATTTCGTGTAACACTATAGATATTATATATGTATGTATATATACATATATATATATATATATATATATATATATATATATATATATATATATATAAGCTATTTCTAAAGGACATTATCATAACATTCTTTAGAAAACCACACGAAATGCTAGTTGTTGTAGTACTAGAAGATATCTTATTACAAATATCTTTCAGACTTAAAACATATAAAATATAACTTAACCACAAGTTTTCGTAAAAAAACATTTGCATTCCTTCTACAAATAATATAAATACATAAATTAACAAGAGCTTAAAATCTGAACGACAAACGGAACGCGCCGCAAAGTAATTGTTAACCACGTAGTATACCGTACTCTCCCAGTAGTGTCAGTGGCTGCAGAATCCGAAGTATCCTCTGATTTGCCTGGGAGCGTCTCAATTTCCATTTTGAAAGCAAATTGGTTTCCTAGCCATTTGTGGATATTTTTCCTGTCGTGAAGCTCATCAAAGTCTTACAGTGTTCCTTCTATCAAAATAATTTCAAGTAAAAAATTCTTAAATAAGTAATCTTAAGTTATGAACTGTAAAGTGTTGGTCAATGAGTTTTGACAAAGGGTCACGTCGCAAAAAAATGCTCTATAATTTATCCGGCCGTTATTTCTGTGAGGAAAGCCGCGGACAGAATACAAAGTGAGTGAAGCTTCACAACACTTGATTATGTTAAACACGGCGAATGTAGCGACTTTTCCGATTTTTTATTTATTTGAAAGCTAGTTATTAAAATATTATTTTTGGTTTAAATATAAATCCTCCAATTATGTTTAAATACATAATCATTATTTAAGAATAACGGGCGCCTCGTGCTGGTTATATTTTTATTATTTCAGGGAATTGTGGTTGGCTGTTTGAGCATGGTTATCGGTGTGTAATGTTATAAGCTTAATAAATCATAATTTAAAATTATCAATTATTATAGATTTGATCTGATTTTTTCCCAAAAAAATATCGATTTATAATATAAAATTAGTTTATTATAACTATCTAGTTAAACCTGCACGGCATGGCTTTCCCGCGAAAATGCTGTTCTACTAGTCAGTGAAAGTCTCATAAAAATCATTCAATTCAACTTTGTCTGAGATTAGCTCGAAAAAACAAGGACAAAAAAAATGTTTTTTTTTTTTGTGAAAATGTACTTTTAATTTGACATTACATAGAGACACTACAATTTTATTCATATGTCAACAAATTAGTCCACCATAACAGAAAGACCTTTCTTAAGAGTTTTATCAATTTCATACATTTTATACGAATACTGTATATTGTACTGAATTCTAAAGCAATATTATCTGTTATCTAATTTAAAATAGTACTTGTATATCATAACTTTAACTAAACGATTTATTAAACTTATTTATTGAACTAAAGTTTTGACGCAGGTCTATAGACAGATGGAGAGGGTCACTACGAGTACGTTTACGTACGTTACAAACGACCTCTGTTTCCACTTTGTTTTATTGCTTAAGTAAAAGGAATGTATTTACTTAAAAAACGAGAGAAAACACATTTTCTAGAAAATACAAGTAATTGAAAAGCTGCGAATACAGAGTACATTTTCTTTATAGCAGTAAAAATATTCTGTGTTGTGGTAAAACTCAATACTGCTCTTTACCAAGTGAGTCTAGAGAACAGCTAGAACTATTGGTACTTGTTCATACCAGTATTCCTAGAGTAGAATATGAATTTATATTTACCAAATATAATTAGATGATGGGGCGAATGTTTTTTGTGTGCAAGCAGTTTCGAGCTCTTTCGAGCCCAGAACAAAGCCTATCTTGTTAGAGGGATCTAATGTCAAGGCGTTCTGTTCTCCACTTTACGCTCAATTTTTAACATATTGCGTGTTGAATGGCTAACCTCAAAAATCAAACCCGCAGTAATCATCTCTATCTATTTTATTTTTTTATCGACTTCACGCCGTATCCAGCACACAGCAGGGTAGTCAGAGGGAAACTAGTGTTAAGACACTCCGTTTCCTACTTTCCACCGATCTCTAGAAGCAACGCGTGTTGAGTAGCGGAACTCAACTCCGCGCTTTGCGTCGATACAAGTACCAATAAATGGAAATATAAATTTAAATAAATATTTCATTTACATGAGTGGGGTCGAACGCACAACCAGTCGCGTTTAGTCACACTTTATGCCTCTGTGCCATGACTAGCCCATAAAAATTCATTGTATTTTTTTATATAATGATGTTGAAGACTTTACTTTTTGGTAATGTGAATTAATATATTGTTAGATAATTCACTTAAAATTAAATTCAAAGAGAACGACTCAAAGTACTTGTAAACACGGCCATTTCTGCTTGCAATATCTATTCCAACTCGACTCAATATACATAAAAGATACTAGTTACGTTATAAATATAAAATAAGCCATATCTCTAGTGTTATCAACAAAACAGATAACCAACACTGCGGTGAGACTTGGATGTGATCCAATGTAAATCTGTCCAGCGCCAAATGAAGTTTCCTTTTGTCCCGCCAGAGCGATTAGACCGCTCAATATATTCGATGCTTTAAGTGTGACCGAAGTTGCCCACGAAAACAAATTGCCTGGAGCATCTATAGATGACTTCTATCTATTTTATTTGAACTGCAATGCTTTTCCAATTTTTGCTTAATGTTTATAATAAAATGTTACAACGTTCTAAAGTAGTAAGTACAAAAATAATTAAAACTAAATCAACTTTATGCACACGGCAGGGTTGGTATAGTGAGCCTCGTGCTAAGACACTCTGTTTTCCATTTCCCGCCAGGCTTTGGCCTTGGTGCCAGAGCAAAAAAATTAAAATATTAATTAACAATAGTTTATTTCCTCGGGTGAGGGTCGAATCCTCAACGTTGCGTTACAGTATACGCTTGTGTCACTGCGCCACGACAGCATCATTGCTATTATAATGAAGTTTTATATTATAAAAAATATATACAAAGTAAATGAAGTCAATTAAAACGAATAAGTAAAACCTGTTTTACAATGTACTTTATGTAAAAGAAGCATCTGTAGCAATTTAATTTAAAAATAAACATTTCAGTGGTTCCACAGGCTCAACTCGTCGCGCACAGTAATTTCGTACTGAATTAACCATAATAAATTTTAAAACGATAAAGACCGCTGTGGCGCAGGGTATGCGACTTTTGTGAACAATAGTAAAATTTGGATGAGGATTATAGCTTCACTCACTATTTTTGACACGCTGTTTTCAGGTTAGAAAACCTCGGTTTCCCATTTTCCCTCGAATTATGGAGACATTGCGTATTGAGACACAACCGTCGCGCTTACAGTCACATGTCTGCACTACGACAGTCTCACATGTGTAATAAATATTACGTAAAATGAAAAAAGAACATTACTTCAGTATTAAATAATACAATCGAAATACATAGAAATTACACACATATTTTTCCTCTCAAGAAAATGCCTTCTATTTGTTAACAAAGTTTTTGCTTTGCGAAGTTTATAAGTTACATTTTATTATGTCCTTTACTAATTCTTCTACTTTTATTTATTAGGATATTTCGATTCTGAATTGCACAAGTTTAATATCTATTATGAGTACGTACAAGAAAATATAACTGTGTGCATCGTCTGACTGTTACCGCGATTGTGGGTTCGATTCCCGCTCGAGAGAACTAATTATTTTCGTTCCCTCGTTCGTTGTAAAAGTTCCACTAATTAACACGTAGTATCTCAATTGTCCAGGAAGTGAACAATGTAGTGGAACACTAAGTATCCTCTGCCTACCCTACTATATGCGGGATGAAGCTAAAAAACGAATTTTTGTAATGATCTCTTGTATATAAAATGGATAAAACATGAGTGACTCATCACTAGATTCGCGGTATGATATAAGTATAAAAAAAACGACACAAATATATAATTTTCTTTGCAAAATGAAGCCATACAAATACGAACATTTCTGAAACATAGACTGTAATTCATCACGTAATGTAAGCACGGCGGGAACAAGGCGTAACACTTGATGAGTTACGTGTGTGTGAACTTTATTATAAGAATTTACGTCGACTCGTGAAAACGAGACACAATTTTATTTCTCGTTAAACCTGAAAAATAATATACATCACTGTTATATCCTGACGTGCCTGTATAAGAAAATACTCATGTAAATAAACCAAAGGGAAGGTGGAGCAGGCTGTTTCATCTTTTGGTGAACGTATTACGTAAAGATACATTGGAATAATTCCTAATAATCTATTTATTGCCTATTGAGGCCATCGTGGAGCAGCGGCACAGAGTTATGACTGTAACGCGACGGTTGTGAGTTTGATCCCTACTCGAGGACGTAAAAAGAAAAAAAGAATTTCGGCAGGAAGTGGGGAAAGGAGTGTCTTAACACTAAGTTCCCTCGGCCTACCCTTATGTGAGGGTGTATACAGCTTGAAGCTGATAAAAAAATCTAATTATAGCATATTATTTGTAAATGATATGCAATGCTTAAAAAATAAGCTGCCCTTACTTAGGTACCCTACTTAAGTCAAGTCTAACGATTACATTAATATGTAATGGAGTACAGCCCTAAGTACAAGTATTTATTCACTTTACATTCAAATTCAGACTACAATATGAAGAATTTTAGTGCAAAATATTTTGGGTAAATATTTTATACTGACCTCATAACTATTCTAATATGCACAAACTTAAATAAAAACTAAATTGTAGATGAAATCAATGAAAACTGGCTACACTCATGGAAAAGCCTCATTGTCAAGTTAGGCGTGAGTTGAGGGTGCAAACGAGAGAGTAGAGCACATAGAACCACAATCGCGCGGCGCTTGCATCGTTACTTGCAACTGAGCTGTAAAATTTGAGTTAAAAAATATTTGAAAGAAAGATAAATTAGTGATAATAATTCAAAGCAATTCATAAAAACACGAAATTTATCATTTATGTATTCTAATGACGTTATCACATAAAATTCGTCCGTAATTACAGACAACCATTTTAATCTTTATAAACATTTTAATCTTTATATACATTTTAACCTTTATATATATTCATTGTATAATTAGTAATATTGTGTTATTTTTTCTTTTCTTGTTAGCTGAAACCTACGTTGTCGACTATTTCTACACAACCTTCCTTTTAAAAAAAGAAGTCGGTAAAAAATAATAAACAATTTTCATATACAAATATTAACGAAAGCGAGAATAACTTTGAGATAGCAACAGGAACTCCCTGGAAGTGGAAGACCATTCGTTTGTAATTGCCACGGCAAGGCCGACTGTAAAATTTGAAGCTGCGAAGTCAAGCGAATGCTAGAGATTACAAAGTCTTTCAGAGTTCATTTAAATGCAAATGCTATTAACAGTTATTGTTGTATAATTTTGTCGACATTACAGTACGGCTTACATTAGGTATTAGTGAAAATAAAATAAATAAACTATATAAAGAAGGTAATTTAAAATATATAAAGTTTATAGAACATTATTATCATATAAAACTTTATATATTTTAAATTAGTTTCTTGTAATATAAAAAAATGTATCGTAAATTATACAAATATCAATATTATCTACACCAAATATTCTGTCAGTTTATACAAGGCTTATTGAAAAAATGAAATAAACAATTGTTATGAATTTCAGAGATTTCTTATTATGTCTAAGTAATTAATATCTTAAAGTAATAGACTTTGAAATTTGTGGGAATGTACGGCAATCATGTAAATTGAATTGCTTTTGTGGCATTGCTACATATAGGTTTCTCTTTATTTAGCATAGGCTTCAGTCTCATATTATTTTACTCGAAAAAGCGACCGAGCGGCAAAATAGTTTTCGTCCATTTTGTGTATTCGACCAATTACAGGGTCGAGAAAACGGGTCATTTGTCACAGAACAAAAAACGCCGTTGTCCGACCTTTCCGTTCATGTGTAAAAAAACATAATGATTCTTTATTTTAGGAATTTAATATAATTTCTTAGTTATTCGGGGACCTTTATAAGAAAGAAACATGCTTCATTAAGACAATTGATACAGTATTTATTGTATTAACAGACTTATCTATGAGATTCTAGGATCGCATAATAACAATATGGTACTGGGGGTCGGCTCGAATGCGGTTCGTTAGTCGAGTTTCAATTATATAACTATGATGGTGAAGACAATAGTTGCTATCAATTATCATTTATCATTTTATTTGTGAATTTGTTTAACGCCAGTCGTGGCGCAGGAGCACAAGTATGTGACTTGCCCACATTCCGTCCTTACTCGAGAAAATGAAATATTTATTTAAATTTATTTTTTCATGTCAGTGTCAAGGCAAGGGTTGGCGTTGAGTTCCACCACTCAACACGCTATGCCTCTAGAATTCGGGAGAAAATATAGAACAGAGTATCTTAACACTGGTGTGTGCGGGATACAGTGTGAAGAAGAAGAAGTTTTTTTATGTTTGATCCAGATTACATCTGAATATATTATCATCACAAAAATGTCTTATTAATCAAAATGAACACAATAATATATTATCGCAATATTTTTGTATTCTGAGTAGTGATTGAACCCCTTACCTTCAGGTGCACAGTCAATCGCGTAACGCGGTGCTCCCCTGCGCTGTGTTGGTCAAATATTAATTTATTTATTTATTTTTTTTTTTATTTATTACTACCAAATATCCATACAAATATATTTTACAATTAATAAGGCACTACAAAAAACCACGAAGGTTTGTCTCGAGTACCAAAATTCGTCTAAATTAAAGATTTAAATAAT
>DWGR01005250.1:0-10512 GCA_018247715.1 Heliconius burneyi
CTCAACACGCAATGCCTCCAGAATTCGGCGGAATGTGTGAAGCGGAGTGTCTTAACACTAGGTTCCCTCTACCTGCCCAACTGTGTTTTTATTAACACTAGCTTCCCAAGTTTCCTTTGCCTAAAAACGTGCGCATAACTTTCACTTCAACGTCATTGTATCTATCTATGTAATTAATATATTGCTTATCAGATTAACTTAGCGATTAGTTGTCAGTGGCAATCCTTCCTTACCCATGTTTCTATATTATCATTAGTTTGACAGTTAGTATAGACAAATTTTGCTATAAGATATAAAGATATTAATATAAGATATCTTCTTAGAAAGTTGAGTTATTACTACCCGCAGAGGGACGAGGCAATCGGGGGACTGCCTGTACTTAGGAATATTATTTTTATTTTCTTATTCTGGTCACAAAAGATGACGTTGGATCCTGCAATGTCTTGAAAATTAAGCAAAATTTGTTACCGGAATACCTCAGTACGTAGTGGTTTTTGCCTATCCTGCGTTGTAAGAAAGAGCATGAATCTCCTAAAACTTATGAAAATATAGCTTAAGCACAAATTGTATAAAATTATTTCCAACATATTAACTTAGCGGGATCCTGTTACTTTAAATTTTTTATATTTAGAGGCCCGTTTAGTCATGACACAGGGGTACAAACGTTTGACTGTAAACGCGACAGGTTGTGGGTTCGATTTCCACTCGAGGAAATGAAACATATAATATTTTCATTTCTGCACTGTAATATTGAGCTAAAGCGTGGCCCAGAGTTGCACCACTCAACACGAAAATGCAGAATTCGGCGGAAAGTGGCGAGCGGAGTATCTTAACACTAGGCTCCTGCCTACTCTGCTACATGCAGGGTACACTGTGAAGCAGAAAAAAAAACCTAGTACTTCTCAAATGAACAGTTCAACTAAAATAAATACTAACATACACCTTATATCCAAAGCGCAGGTGTACGCAAAGCTAGTACAGAATAATTTATATATGAAATTTAGTGACGATTTCCATTCCATTTCGTTCTGTTTGAATTATATTCGCGACACACAGTACTTGAGTGTTGACTGAGGAGTTAACGTTCCAAGACTCTTTGATGAATAATATATTTGTTGAGCTATTTGCTTTAAACTTTTCACCTGTTCTCTTTAAAATATATAGTATAGGATGTACATAGGTGTAATATTTGTAGGTGTATAATGAAGACCAGTGGTGGTGCAGGAGAACAAGCATGCGGCTGTAAATGCGATGACAGGTTGTAGGTTTGATTTTTTCCATTTCCTCGCCGTGAAAACGAGGCGAATTGCGGCGTTGACTTCCGCCACATAACACGTAATGCTTTGGGCGGATAGGGGATCGGAAGCATGTCTTGACACTAGGTTCCCAGGTTTCCTCTGCCTACCTTACTATGTGCGGGGTACGAATTGAAAATAGTGTGAAGATGAAAAAAAATGTTTTACGTTTTCTTTTATCTATTAGACGAAGTTGGCAACGCTGTCTTACGCTTTCGAACAAAGTATGTCGGAAATAGGCGGAAAGAGGGAATTGACTGCTTTATCACTTAAACATGATATAATGTTAAAAATATGATACGATATTTATGAAAAAAATAGATTTAAAAAGAATGTTGTAAAAAAAAATCAGCTTCACGCCATATCCCGCACACAGCAGGGTAGGCATAGGGAACCTAGTGTTACTACGTTTCCCACTTTCTGCCGAATTCTGGAGGAATTGCGTGTGGAGTGGTAGAATTCAATGCCGCGCTTTGCCTCGAAGCTAGAGCGAAGAAATGGTAATATGAACGTAAAAAGTGTTACAGTCACAACGAATACGAATATATGTTTTATCTCATATACTCGTTCTATGTTAAATAAAATGAAAGCTGCAGGTCAAAGTCAAATATGTCATATTCGTAGAAACTTATATCTTATTTAATTTAGCCGACCGAACAAATTTCAAATAAATCATCCTACTCCTTTCGTTAACCTTTTAGACGTTATAAAAATTCATGAAAAATATTTGAACTTGCAACTAGCACGGATAGACATACATTTGCCTGCTGCGCCACGATAGCGTTAACATGTTAATTAACATCACAGACCTAAGCCTTAGCACTAATTTATGTAACATTTCAAATTACTAATTATAAATTTAAATTATAATTATTTATAATTTACGTAACTTAACATGGTTCAACATTATATAGAATATATGTTAATAGCTTTTCATTTAAGGATTAATTTTATAATATATAAAGAATCATTAAAAAATACTCTGAATCCCGCATAGAGCAGGGTAGGCAGAGGAACCCCTGTGGGAAAGCCACTCCGTTTCCCACTTTCCGCTGATTTTTTCGAGGCATGTTATGTTATTTTTTCATGGAACTCAAGGCTTGTACCAGAGCAAAGTAGTGAAAATAAAAATTAAAATTAAATCAGCTTCACGCTGCATCCCGAACACAGCAGGGTAGGCAGAGGGAACCTAGTGTCAAGACACTATGTTCCCCACTTTCTGCCCTATTTTGTAGGCATTGCGTGTTGAGTGGCAGAACCCAACGCCGCACTTTGCCTTGAGGCCAGAGCGAAGAAACGAAAATATAAATGTAAATAAATATTTCATCTCCTCGAGTGGGGATCTAACCCACGACCAGTCGGTTTTTACAGTCACATCCTTGTAACCCTGGGCCGTGACAGTCTCGTTCATAAATTTTCTACAGTTTTATTATAATATCTATTCTTATAATAAATCTGTAGAAAAGTCGTTTCTTTACATTGAGAATATTTTTTTAAAAAATAGCCAGGATGTAAAAGGATAACTAACAGAATCCATTATCAGCATTTTTGGAATTTTTGTCGGCTTGTCTGTTGATCACGTTTTACGTAAAAAGTATTCAACAAATTTAAGCAACTTTTATATATAAAAATTGTAGGTAACTCAGAGAACGCTTAAGTTTTTATTTCATTGTAATCGTTTCAATCTATCCAAAGATATTTAAATTTACGTATTTAAATTTTTAAGAAGTTCATATTTGATATAGTAGAAATAGAAACATGTAACGCTATGTATTGGCAACAAATGTAAGGTACTAAAGTACTTATTCAGAAAACGTATAAAAAATTGAACGCAGCGGGACTCGAACTTGCGCCTCCTGAAAAACTCGAACCTGGTTTACAGGAGGCGCAGGACTGTACTGTATTGTACTGTACTGTATTGACTGGCGGAACTCAACACCGGACTTTGACCACTGAATAGAGGAATGCAACCAATTTAAGTATAATCTTTCCCCCAATCGATCCCACAACCATCGCGTTTACAGTCAAACACTGTTAACTGCGCCACGATGGCTTGGTTTTATTACATAAAAATATCATTTTATGATAGAAAATAATATCTTGATTATAAGGCAACAGCTAGGGTGACATACAAGGGTGAAGGGCAGACGACATCAACTAAAATTGAAATACTTGCTTTATATAGAATAAATATAAGAGAACGTAATTGTATATATTCTATATAGAAACGTCTTTAATAAAAAACTTAAATATATTACAGTATACATATGTTTAATAAATAGAGAAGTTTAAATTAAAAATGTGTGCTGTTCAATATTTTTTATACTATCTCTTACTATATTTAGATTACGCATATTAAAATAGAAAATAGGTTTTGCCTTTTTTTATGCACCAGGTTCCTTCTGCCTACGGGATATAGTATGGTGGACAAATTGGTAGTCAATTCTAATTAATGTACTCTTATATTTTGTGTTTTTGTTCAACAAAAAAATGAATACATGAAGACATGAGGCTAGTCGTGGAGCAGGGGCACAAGCGTGTGACTGTAAGCGCAACGGAACGAAGTGTCTTAGCACTGGACTCCATCTGATTACAGCGTTAAGCTGAAAAAAATGGAAAAGGTGTTAAATCCTAAATTACATGACATTTATAAAGTTTATTTTAGTTAATTGTTTTTCTTTTTCTGCTTTAGGTACTTAAATAACGTCCAGTCACTAGTATTTTAAAGTCTGACGAGGACAAAATGCATATTGCAAAACAATTCCATTTTTCTGTGATGATAAAAGTTCGCGTTGAAAAGAACAATCTATCAAGAAATTGAGTTGTCACTATACAACAAGTTTTAATGGCGTGTTGAAATTACTTTGAAACTGGTTTTATTCCTCTTGCTTTTAGTAGTATCGTTGTATACGAAACTTCTATAATGGATAGGGTGGCGTGATAGGTGGTGGAAACCATCTATAGTAATATTATAAAGAAGAGTTTGGTTTATCTCAGGATCTACGGGTTTTTAGTGAAAAAATCTTATAGATAGCCCATTTATCGGTGGAAACTGTAGATATCTGTGGCTAATTGCAATCTGCGTGCGTGATAGCCGCAAAGCGCAAGAGTCCGACACATCTAATGATACCTCGAGCTTTTAGGTCCGTATTTATAAATCGCACCCAAATCTGAAATTGATCTTGAGATGCCGTTTTCTTTCATTCATTTCATTTCATATAATTTTTGAGGCATTTCCAGATCTGAAAATAAAAATTAAGACTTGAGAGCGGTTTATAAATACGGACTTTAGGATGACATATACAATTCTTAGTTTTTTAGATTTTATCCTGAAGGTGAAGCTGTAGCGTACTTCTGGGTGGCTACACGAGTCGTTTGTAGGGTTCCGTATCTTTAAAGGAAAAAAAGAAACCTAAGGGTTTCTTATAAGTAAGATCTCTTTTTTGGCTGTTAGTCAAGAGCCTTTACCTCAGGAACGCTTGGAGATATCTGGTTGAAACCATAGGCTAATATAGGCTAGAGCCTGAGATCTAGATATATAATTTTCTGAAAAAAAAAACACATTTCTACATTTACGTAAAAAAACATAAAAACACGTATTTTAACACTAAAGGGCATCAAAATTAATAGAGTACTTCCGGTTGAAGTAGAATTTTGAAATTTAGCAGCTAGCATCTACAGCTAGTTCAGGAAAAAATCGGAAAACTATAAATTTGTGGTTAAATCCTAAAAAATAATACTCTTAAATAGGAGGGCAAAATTTGGTTTTAAGGCCAAGTTTAATTAAAGTATCTGATGAAAGAGCTCTGGCTTAGCTAAGCCTGAATTTCAGAAACAGCTCGAGACTTCCAATTTTTATACGGAACCATCGGTAGGCGAGCCCGAATCGCGCTTATCTGGTATTTTAATTACAAAGTTTCTTTGGTTATCATCCAATTTTGTCAAAAATATGGCTCAACTTATACAAACAATGTGACATCAAAATGAAAGTTAAAGATAAACTCTATGAAAATTTAATTTTTATCTTAACGTTATATTCTATACCTGTACAGAATTAAGAACCGAATTCATTCAGACTATTGAAAACTAGTAATGTAAACTGAAAATACAAATAAAGCTCAACCTTCTATTTAAGCTTACAAAATAATGTCGACTAAAACACTCCTGTAATCAAGTATACACAATTTTCCTAGAAAAGTAAACAATTTAAAATTTAAATAGAGCATCAGGTAAATTAGAAACAAGCTTTTAGTGAAATTGAAGTCTTTAATTGACTTAACGGTATTATGTAAATGGGGAAACTGTGTAAAAAGTTATTTTTAACTTTGTATCAACAAATGTTAATAAATCAGCCTCACGCTGTATCTCGCACACAGCAGGATAGGCAGAGGGAATCTAGTGTTAAGACACGGCGTTGCCGAATTCTGGAGGCATTGCTTGTTGAGTGGCAGAACCCAACGCCACGCTTTGTCTCGACACCAGAGCGAAGAAATGGAAATATACACCTAAATAATATTTCAGTTCCTAAAATGGGGATCGAACCTACAACCGTCGCGTGCCGTCCTTCGACGACGACGGCCTCAACAAAAACAAAACGTTAATTATTATCTATAAAATGTGTCCATTTGTGATTTCAAGCGAATCATTATCATATTATTTTTTCTCATTTCCTCTCTTTTTTTTATTAATATTTTTTAAAATTCTTATTTTTAAGAAGATGTGAAGATTGCAAGCTGTATTAAATTGAAGAATTTTTACCCATCGAGTACGTTAAAGCTTTTAATAATTTATAAGTGTTATAATTTTCTTAGTATATAAATAATATTTAAAAAAAATCTTTCTTTTTTAAATATTATTCATATAATATCAAAATTAATTTTTCATTTTATCTCTATTTCCATAGAATATCATTCGATGCGCGAGTTACTTATACTTTCTCAACAGGTACTTTTATATCAACAACGTGAAACGACACATTCAAATCGATCTACAGTGTATTAATATAAATATTTTTTTAAACTCTATGCTTTTTTTACATAACACTTAGATAGCCACTTAGAGTCCCTTTGTGTGACAAGGTGGAACTAAACACCGCATTTCGTCTACCAGAACGAGGTAATAGAAAGATGGAAAATAAAAGCTAGTAAAGTATGAAAATCACTTATAAGCTATACTATTCTTTTCTTTTTTCAGCTTTAAGACACTTTGTTCCTCTGTTTGCATTACCTTGGTAAGTAAGGTAAGAAAATCCAAATAACAATACGTATAATAATTGGTTTCGCTCAGTAGGAATCGAATCCAAAACCTTCACGTTTACAGTCATACGCTTGTGACATTGTGGCTTCTTGCTAGTTTAACTATTTTTTTCTGATATTACATAAAATCGACTCTTTTAATATACAATGCCATCTACAATAATCCAATATAATTATGTAGAGCCATTTTGATAAAAAAGCGCCATCTGTTTTTAAACAAGGCATATGTATAATAGTTAAACTATGCTACGATCTAGTTCCTGTACATAAACTATATAAGAAGTAGGAATTTCTCATTCTCTGTAATAACATAGAGATGTCGTTGCAGGAGAATAAAAATGTTATAATATACAATTTACCTTAGCTTTGTGTGCAAAATATTTGAAATAATAGAATATAAAATTAATTTAAATTGTTTATAAGATGAAAACAAAATTTGTTGTTTTTGATTGCACTGGTTTTTATAGTATGACCGTAGATTTGATACCTAGTTACGCCTTTATTTAGTAGAAAAATTATATTATATATTATTTACTTTTATTATATCTGTTAATAGCTTTTTCTTGTTAATAAATTTTTCCTCGCCAAAGTACTTTGGTCAAATGGAAAAAAATAAAATAATACATCTGCATGCGCAGGCGCACAAGCGTGAGACTGTAAACGCTACGGCTGTGAGTTTGGTTTGGTTTGGTTCCGGCGTTTAGTTGCATGACACGCAATGAAAAGAAGTATCTTAGTGGTGTACTAGATTAGATTCCACGGTTCCCTCTGGCTACCCTCTTTTGTTAAAAAAAATCAGACAATGTAATTATTAATGTAAGTAATGTTCCCGAGGGAGCACCAACCGCAGGTACAGTCAGTGGATTTCGTTGAAAGGCTATCCAGCACAAAAAGTGTTATTCAAATCGAACCTGAGATTTGCGCGTTCAACCTAACTAACTCTTTCGCTTTATGATAATAGTATATATGTATAATATATATTGTGCAGATTGGTAATTATCATAACATAGTATTTTATACACTTTATTTTTCTACAAACATATTGTTTTAATTAAAATCTGAATCCATTTTAAAATATTCTAATTGCTGTATATATTGATTGATATTTAATAACAGCTATTGTACAAATAGCCTCTTTTATTTATATTTTATAAATTTAAATAATTATAGTAAGAAAAGAACATTGTTTGGTTCTTTCTCTCGTTTTCCGAAGAAAGGGATGTTTTATTTACAATTAAATTATTCTTTATTGTGTATAACTTATATTGTTTTTAGAAATAATAATAAAAACAACTCATATTATTTTTTTAATTAACTACTGTATTCTGCATATAGCTGGGTAAGCAGAGGGAAATTCTCGCTATAAAACTCCGTTTCCCATTTTCTGGCCAATTTTCAAAACATTGCGTGTTGTGCGCTGGAACGCGATGCCGCGACGAAGAAAGAAACATTAATAAGAGAAAATGACTATTTCCTCAGAAATCAACATTCAAAACACCTTAAAAATGTATTTAATGGTAATTTTTAATGTCCACATAGCACTGTAGAGAGGTTGTGACTCGGTAAATATTTTTTTTTATCACACTCTTGCTTTTAGCTGCTTAGAGCAGAACTTACAGCTCTCTGCCAACTAAAACGTACGACAGATATGAAGAAAAAGTAGATTACTTGTCTTTTACTCATTTAACAGTAAAGGTTAATGTAAATGTATATACTATAACTAGAGTTACATTGTTTTAAATAGTACACACAACTAATAGGGTAGCTCAAGCGGGAGCCCCCAACCAGGTTGGCGCAGGTCGACTGAAAGTAATACGATCGACAATATAATGAGCTAGCATGCACTATAAAATATAGCAACAATTGTATGTGTATTTCTATTTATAATGGATGCTATGATGATGGAGCCATTTTAATTAGTCGTAGGTTCAATTTGGAATTGGCATTGTTCCTATATGGTATGTATTTAAAAACTTTAAATTTTTTCAAAGCTTTACACTGTATTCTGCAAATTGTGGGGTAAATAAAGAGAATACTCCGGTTTACACTTTTCAGCCGTATTGTATGTCCAATACGTGTTGAGTGGTAGAACTCAACGCCGCCTCGACAGCGCGAGGAAAGTAATGAGTGCCTTAATTTTTTAAATTTTTCTAGCGAGAAATTCTCCGATCTCCGAAAGAGGTATGCAGAATACCTCTTTCACCTCGTCCACTTTCATTAACCTTTTCATACTTGATCTCTTATTAAAAACTTACGTGACTTTCCTCCAATATCTTTGATACTGTATTTTTGAAAGCCAATCAAGGTCTCCCCCATTTACTTTTTTTTCTATCTGCATCAAGGAAGCCCTATAAAACGTTTAGTTATTGGAATAAAATTTTATAAGAAATGCATATAAAACATATTTTATGAATAAATAAACTTAAACTATCCTAAAATATGTATATACTAGATCAAATGAAACAAAAACCGCATAAAATTTTCTAGATGCTTAAACGTAACGAATGGTCGCTTAAAGTAATAAAATAAAAAGCCTGAATATTTATCATATCTTTGTATATTCTATCTTTTACATATTTCACCCCTAGCATGCTATTTTACGTATTGTTACACATTTAGCTTTATTTGTAGGTTCGATTCCCACTTGGGAAGAAACCAAAATATGATTTATACAAGTAGACTATTTGAGGCCAGTGTGGCGTAGGATTAATAACGCAATAGGATGTAAATTTGAATGACTCTCGATGACACGACACTCGATGAAATGAAATATTAAAAATTTATATTTCTTCGCTGTGGCAACGAGGCAAAGCGTGGCATTGAGTTAAGCCACTCAACCCGCAGTGTCACGTGTATCCGGCGGAAAGTGGGTAACGGAAGAGATTTTGTGGGAAAGCACACTAGGTTTCCATGTTCCCTTTGCCTACCCTGATATATGTGTATATCTATATATATCTCTCACACTGTATCCGGTGTAGAGCTAAAAAAACGATAAGAAATATATTTTTAAATAGGCAAGTTACACCACCAGCTCAAAAAGCAGCTATAAATATATGGTGCCGACAAGAAAGCTAGCAATTGCTTTTTTCGAAATATAATGTACTAATTATAAATCTATTTAAACTATTAGCTCAAGTGTTCAATAGCATTATAGTTCTTATCAAAATATGTTTTTTTACTCTTTAAGTCTGAACTTTCAAGTAATATTTTCACTAAAACAAATTCAGAACTGGCTTCTAATACGAATATTATGACAAAACAACCAACGCTACAGCTTAAAATTATACAAATTATTAGAGGCCTAACATTAAATTGTTTTAAAATCAGACTTCAATAAGCAAAACCGGCTGAAACTCTACGTTAATTTTTTTAATTCATTAGATTAATAAGATTTTCATATTTTAAGACTATCACGGCGCAGTGTAACAAGGACGTACTGTGAACGCGATACTTGCAGGTTTAATTTCAGCTCAATAAAAACCCCACATCTAATTATTTATATTCTCCAACTCTAATAACATACAACGCGGTGAGGCAGACGTAGAGTAAAATAAGGAGCATCTTAACACTAAGTTTCCTTCGCCTACCCAGTTAAGTGGAAAGTGTGACGCCGATAAAAATTTAAAATTAAATTATTTATATCCTTTCCTCCTTCCTTTCATCCTTCGAAGATGACTGGATTGGTACAAAAGAATGGGTACTTGGAAATTTTGACTGTAACTTTCACAAGCAGTTTCGATTTTGATTAATTTTAATTCTGAAAATATATGAAAATATTCCAATATTTCAAACACTATTCAGGATTAAATAAAGTACAACACCTGTGTACCTACACATGTTAAAAGAAAACATAATAAAAGATATTCTTCATAATATTATACAGATGTTTTCTACAAATGAGCTCGAGCTCATTGTTCGAATTCCCACGGGAAATTCCGTAGCTTGATTAAATATTGAAAACA
>DWGR01005251.1:0-10512 GCA_018247715.1 Heliconius burneyi
TTAGTAGTTCACACACTCTCTCGTAGCATACAATATGTAAATCGGTTGTATTTCATACTTACATACATATTTAATAGGATTATAAGATATAGAACAAAATGGAACATTTGACCGGTGAATGATCATATATTAGGAACGTCGTTAGAATTTTTGTAAGTACCAATAAAAATTGATGTATAGCTTATATCTTTTTTCTTACCAGTAGATAAAAAAGAATCGGCTTCATCCTGTATCCTGCATATAGCAGAGTAGACAGAAGACAGAAGGAACCTAGTGTTAAGCCACTCCGTTCCTCATTTTTCGCTGAATTTTTAGATATTACTAAACTAAACGCCGAGCTTTTGCCTTAGTGCCTGAGAGAAGAAATGAGAATATTAATAAATAATAATTCATTTCCCCGAGTGGGGATCGAGCCCACGACCGTCGCATTACAGTCACAGCCTTGTGCCCCTGCGCCTCGACGGCCTCAGACGGCCCCTCACGGATATTAGTAAAAAAAGGTTTATTACAATTTTTATTAAAATCTATAAAATATTATTTTTATTCGAACATAATGTAGAATATTTAATTCACATACAAATATAATTTACGATTCGTTATATAAGTGTCAAAAAACCCTTAGAGCTTTCTTATCGCACTCAAAACTTTCCTCAAAGGGCCAAAGTGACCCCTTCTCCCAGTAATTAGTTGAAAACCTTTGTCTAAACCCGTTGAGCGTTAAACCGATGTTGACACGACTCGAGCTATGTCGCGTGTCGGGGACAGATTAAATAGTGATATTTAAATATAATACATGGTGACGTGGCGAGACGGTGGTTGTGGGTTCGATCTTATTTTGAAGGAATGTATTACTTCAATAATCATACTGATAGCTCATTTGTTGACTCACAACTGTTGTAGGTTAAAATCGGGAAATCGATAACTAGAAAATCGCAGCGGTACGCAATTTGGCGAAAATTTGGTGGAAACTGAGGAACCAAAGCCAAAAAAGTCCTTGCCAAGCTTCGTAAGAAAAAAAGAAGGGCATAAGATTTTACGATTATAATTATAACGCATTTTTGCAGTTTCCTAAGACTAGTTTCTTATTGTGTAAATTTAAATTGTTATGCGTGAATAAGAAATATGTATATATAAATTCATGGAAATTGTACGGAATAATGTTTCTTTTTTAAACTATATGATAAAAAATAACGTGTAACCAAATATACAATGTCAAAATAATAAATTACCCCCAGGACTATTTATGATATCTATATCTCTAAATATATTCGTATATCGTATGTACTAAGAAATAATATTATTTAGATTTTTTTCTTGAATTTTCTATATTTTTTCAAAAACAAAAATCACAACACATTAAAATGTGTTGTACTTCTTACAAAGAATAAAAGTTATTTTATCTTAATTTTACTCTATCCATTACTATAAACTAATAATATAAGCTTTCTCTCGTGTCTTTACCTCGTTTTAATATCATTAACCATCACTACTGTTACAAAAATAAAATATTTTTTTATTTTTGAATCATTGTTGCTTAATACTATAGATACTCATATAAGAACTAAATTAGAATATAACTTCCATAATAACCGACTCTAAAATCTCCTAGTATTCTCTTTATAACTATTATTCTAAAATATTCTACAAATTTCAACTAGATCGTATGTATACACTGTTGACAGCGAGTGTCGCGTGTCGTGGTGCAGATTAGAGGTAGTCACGATGACTGGTTATTGAGCTTCAGGTTAGTAAAGAGGTTTCATTGTTTTGTGATAGATGGTTCTTTTTTAGTTTCACGCTGTATCCCGCATACAGTAGAGGTTTTTTGTATCCCACATATAGTCGAAATAAGGAATTTTTAAGATATAGTGTGTTGATTGTCGGATCTCAACGCCACGCGTTGTCTTTTACCGTTTGTAGTATTATATTGATAAGTGCTTTTAAATATCAAAGTTAAATAAAATTTGTTATAAGTCTTTGATTCTTGTTTAGTTTTTTCTTTATTATGTCAGTTAAAAATTTAGACTTCGGTTGAAATGTTAAACTCAATTGTAGTGAGTTCGAATCTTTTTTTTTAGCTTCATGCTGTATGTAATTAAAAATCCTTTACTTAAGTATATTATCTAGTTTACCTATTATGACGTGTATTATTCATAATTTAAATGACACAATCCAAATCTAAATATAAATATTTTTACTACTTTGGACGTCGTCATGATGCGAAGGAACAGTGTGTGATTGTAAACGTGGTTTTGGCTTCGACTCCCAATGAGGGGAATTATTTTCATTTTTTTGCTCTAATAATAAGACAAAGCGCGGAGATAAATTTCGCCACTCAACATGTAATGTCTGAAAATAAGTAGAAAATGGGAATCGGAGTGTCTTGATACTAGGTTCCCATTTTCTTCTGCCGGGTAGGTGCTTATGCAAGATACAGAGTATAAAAGATACTCTTTTAAAACATCAAATATTTCTTTTATAGAATTAAAAATATATATACATTAATATTTTTGATCATGTAAGCGAATTTACGGGTTAAAGATACATAAATAAAAAATGTCAAAAAGTAACTTGTTAGTATTAAGTCAAGCGCCGTATGCTAATAAGATGTATGATATTTATTTTTAAATTGTATTAAGTTATAGATAAGCAATCGTTGAACTTAGTCTGTCTGTCATTAAAAAAAAGGGAAAGTAGGGGCAAAAAGTTTTAACAAAAACGGAACTTCTTATGCGAGGATATAAGATGAGGCTGAAAAAAAAGGTGAAAGATAAACCAATGTTATTGAAACGTTTTATATCCATAAATACATTAATAAATTTCTAATAACCAATACTTGAAGGAAAATATCTAACTAATTGAGATTAAACTCACTAACTTATTCTCAACTTGGCGAAAAAGGGGACACAAGGCTCCCTCTGCTATCCCTGCTACATGTGGAATATACTGCGAAATTAAAAAAAAACTTTTTAATATTAATAAAGATATAAAGTACATATTTGAAAATACTCTAAACAATATAAATTCTAAAGAATAATACTAAAAAGGTGGCAACCGACAAACAAGCTAATAATTCACGTTAAAACAATTAAAAACGAACCTACATCTGTCGTAACGGTCTACAATATGGCATTTACGGTATAGCACCCCATGCTTGTACCTTAGGGGCAGCGAGCAACCAGTCGTGCGAGAAAAAAATATTATATTATAATTCACTCCTGTGATACAGTTGGTAAAGGTAACTATTTTTTTAAAACTATAAACGCGGCGTTGAGTTCCGTCAGTCATAATGTCTGGAAAATTCAACGGAACGTGATAAGCCTGATTTAAGTCTAGACAATACTTATATTCAAAATTACTTTTGTTTTCTTGCTATAGTTAAATAAAAAGTGTTAGGCGTTAGTTTCTGCCGCTTAATCGTCAATGTCTTAATATGGGAACAAAAGAAAAGTTTTTTTAAGCAAGTTTTCTCTATCGATATCGTTGCCTACATAATATAACGA
Organism: Heliconius burneyi; assembly: GCA_018247715.1. Classification (NCBI taxonomy): domain Eukaryota; kingdom Metazoa; phylum Arthropoda; class Insecta; order Lepidoptera; family Nymphalidae; genus Heliconius; species Heliconius burneyi. The sequence continues at coordinate 3,504 of DWGR01005251.1, forward strand.
GGGAATCTCCTGGTCCAGTATTCGAGACATTGCGTTCGGATACTCCGTCCTGCGCTTCCGAATACCAGACATTGTTTATTGATCGGAACTCAACTCAAACTCAACGCCGCGTGAACTTATGTCTACTAGAGCTAGTAAATGAAATATAATCCTATAAACCTACGACCAACCAAAGCAAACGCTGTTCTACATATGACACCTAACCTTAATTAGAGTTACCTAATTAAATAACCAAATTGACCAAAAACCTAAGTAAGAAATAATTAATAAGTAATACAAGTAGGCACTTGCGAAGGAACAAACAAGCCTTCGTGCTGTTAACCCATAAAGCTAGTGTAAAGATTGCTGTGGATGGGTTTAACTGAGTAGTTAAGTTCATTTTTAACTAACTTTAGTTAACTACATTGTATGAAAAGTTTATATTATAACAAATATTGTTGGATTAAAGCTATTGTGGCGCAATAGAACAGCGTGACGGTAAAGGTGGCTGTTGGTGGCTGGTGGGTTCGATCGGTAGTTGTGGTAAATTCATTATGAATATTGGCTACTGAGGCCAGGACTGAGCCAGTTGTGGCGCAAGAGTTCACTCTGGTGTGGAGGCAAGCCGTGGCGTTGAGTTCCGCCACTTAACACGCAATGCCTCCAATAATTCAGCGAAGAATAGGCAACGGTAGTGTTTTAATGAGAATAGAGTGTCTTAACATTAGGTTCCTAGGTTCCATCTGCCTATTCTGCTATGTGCGGGATGCAGCGCGAATCAATAAAATTAACATCTTTCTCGCTCTAATAAAAACAAAGCACGGCGTTAGGTTGCGTGTTAGGCTTAAGTTACGGCATCAATTTCTGTTCCATATTAATTGAGGTAAATAAGAAGGTACCTAGCGTACTTTTTAACGCAGGCCGACAAATAAAAATTGTTGTGTTTTTTAATATTTGTTAGTATATAGTTTCGATGGCTGCGGTCCGATTTACTTTGGGCAATTTAAATTTGTCATGTGTCATACATAACTTTTAGATAGTTTTGTACGAACACAAGTGTAAATTCACAGGAAAACACTAGTTTTAAATAAATTCTAATATCTCTAACATCATATTAATATTACGAGTATATATAAGTTTGTTCGTTACACTTTCAAGCCAAAACTGCTCAACCGATTACCATGAAACTTTCTACATATATTCTTAGAGGAATTAGAAACGACATAGAATATTTTTTATTAAAAAAATATATATTATATAAAAATAAATTTAAACGAGCGAAGCCGCGTTTCAGTCTAATATTTTATATAATCAAGATTGATATGGTAAATATTTATTCTTAATTTTCTTTTCTAAAACATAAACTTATACGTAAATAATTAATTACTTTACTTCAAAAATAACATAATTTTTACTTGACAAGTGAAAAAAATGCATTACCCAGTAAACTTTACTGGCTCGTAATGTAATATATGCACCATTTATGAACGTCCTTGGAAAATAACAAAATAATAAATTATAATTGTATAGAAAATTTATAATAACTAAGTAACTTTATAAACGGGTCACGCGATCCTATAATGGTTGTGACACTCTATATATTATTGTGGTCGTATTTTTTTATTTGTTTTAAAGCACGCTGTAGCTCGTACAGAGTAAGGCAGGGGGAACGTACTGTTAAGACACTGCGTTCCCTATTTTCCGATTAATTTTCAAGATATTGTATATATGAATGACAACTCAACACTGCGCTGTGTCGTTTTCACAGATTAAAGAGTACAAATCATTCCTACAAGTGTTACTTAAACTTTCGGATTTAGACATCAGAATTGATAACAAATCGAATATATCGGGTCTTTCAAAATTGTTCAAAAACGTTACTTGTATATCTATACGTTCAACTAATTTTAATAATGTAATAAATGTAAGATGAGTGTTTGTTTCACTTTCACGCAACAATTACTGAACAAGTTCGGATGCAACTTTAAAGAAATTGTTAGCGAATTTGTGTAGAAGAGGGTAGATGTGGGTGAAAAAGACTGAGACTAAAGTAGTGGAATTTTGTCAATCGGGCGCAATTGCTTGTAGGCCTATCCTTATCGGAAGGAAACTCTTGTGAAGCATTGTTAGTGGGTGAAACATATCACTTATCACAATTACTTAGAACCTCTTTCCGAATAATTTAGAAACATATAGACGATATCTGTTTTTTTTTTTAAGTTGACCACTTCTGATTTCTAACGAAATATAGTTTATACATCAGAATAACACATAACACATAGGTTACGTAAGGATATTGTACAATTTGGCTATGACAATAATTTCAAGCGGGCGAAGCCACGTTTGGGTAGCTTGTATTATAAATGTAAAAATTTGTGAGGATGTATGTTCCTCTTTCACGCGAAAAATACTAAGCCTACAATTTAAGTAATAATTTTATATAATATAGCTATAGTTTTAAGCGGACGAAGCCGCGTTAAGGTCGCTAGTACGTATATAAATAAGGTCCTAACAAATTAATTGAATCGTTCGCGTGTCATATCTTCCATTTTAATACAAATAACCCATCAATAGAACTGTAAACCGTAACGTAAAGAAACAAGGAATGATTGTTTCAGTTTGTTTGTTTTTATTTTAATTATCATTAATAGTAATGATTTGGAAAGCTTTAATGAGGAGTTATGTAATGATGAGGATTGATTTGAATAATTTATTAGTTTTACTTGTTTGATGATGATAATTGTTATGGCTGTCGTAGCACAGTGGCACAGCGTGTAACAAGATAATGAGTTCCGTCATTCAAAATGCAATATCTCAAAAATTACACTTTCCGCCGAATTCTGGAAGCATTGCGTGTTGAGTGGCGGAACTCAAGGCCGCGCTTTTACCAGAGCGAAGAAATGAAAATATGAATGTAAGTGAATATTTCGTTTCCTCGAGTGGGGCTCAAACCCACAACCTTCGCGCTTCAGTCACACCCTTGTGCCGCTGTGCCACGATGGCCTCTATTCTTAATAATTGTATTATATATATATATAAATATATATATATTTATTGAGTTATTAGGCGCCACAGACTTTTGTCATCTGTGACTTTCTTGTTCTTAATTGGTTATTAATGCTGTTTTTTTTTCTTTTTGAAATGTGAAGTGGATATTAAATATATTTTAAATAATCTGCGTTTATTTTTTTCAATATCCGAGTTTGTGATCGTTGATCATGATGGTCGTGGTGCAGTTTTCTGTTCTTCTTCAATTCTGTTTCTTAATTGATTCTCTTTTCTACTATTCTCTGTCTCTTTTAGTACTCTGTTCTACTATATCAGTAACGGAACCTTCATTTGTCCTGCGAATGAACCTTTTCCTATTAAAATATTATTCAATCGAACTGATTCCCCCCTTTTTAAAGTCAGTGTAAAATAACACCTTCTAAACAATATTTTTTAAAATAACAACTGAACACTTTAAGCCACACATTTATAAATTAACCTCCAACAATACAAAACACCGGTTAAGTGCGAGTCGAACTTCTCACCGGTGGTTCAGTATTAATTTAATTATAGATTGTAGGTCAACGGGAACGTGATTTACAAATGTTGATAATTGAAGTGTAATGTTTTTACTTTGTGACAAACTTATAAATAAAAAACATAGACCTGGATATTTGACTACTTTATTTTGAGAAAAATGATCTCGACAGACGAAGAGATATATAGACACATGTTCAACAAAGTGATCATATAAGTTATCATATAAGATTTTATATTTCTTATTTTGAAGCACGGAACCCTAAAAATGGAAAACAAAAAAGCTATTCACTCGATTTAAATATTCAATTCGCAGGAACAGTTATATTAAAAAATCTGTAGTTATTCTATGGACGATCGACGATCATAATGTACGATAAGAAGCACTGTACTCGATTAGTGATCTATTGAAATATACTATCGGCTTATCAGATGCTATAAATGTTAATGTAAAAAAATAAAAATAATAGTTTTCTAGCGACGCTTCTGTTGGGCTTGTGTGTAGTGATTTAATCATATATCAGATATATATATATATAAGTAAAATATATTAAGTTACGCGATTTTTCTATAGTATGCAAAATATGTAAAGACGGGAAGGACTTAGTCTTACCATGCTATCTTGCTATTCAATTAATCAGCTTCACGCTGTATCCCGCACATATCAGGCAGAGGGGAGGAGGCCTAGTCTTAAGACACTCCGTTCCCCAGTTTACCTCGACACCAGAGCGAAGAAATGGAAATATAAACATAAATAAATGTTTCACTTCCTCGAGTGGAGATCGAACCCACAACCACACTCTTGTGCTTCTGCGCAACGACGGCATCATTGGTTTTCTGACAGACCTGAACGTATTTGCGTTCTTCTATAGCGAGAAAATCAAAGTAATTTAAAAATCAAAAAAAATAATGGAAATGCTTCAGCATTAATGGAGAGATTGCAGAATAAATTTATAATTTGTAAAGCAACAGACGAGAACGGAGTATTTTAATGCAAGGTTCCATCTGCGTACCTTGCTGTGTGCGGCATAGAGAGTGAAGCTGAGAAAAGCCATCCATATTAAAAATGAACCTACAATCGTCGCATATAATAAAGCAATCCCTAACTAACCTACTATAGGGATAAAATTTAATTGTCAATTAAAAATAATGACAGCGATAAATTCGATCTTATCTATCCACCATAGATATAAAATAAAAATGACCTTTCAGTATAAAAGTGGCAACAATATCTATAGGTTTATTTTGTTCAAATTTTTTCGCATCCCTATAAAAGTCGTAGAGAATCAAATCTAGATTTTGTATATTATGAGGCGGAACATAACGCTGCACATTGTCTCTTTCCAACTGCGCTAGGAAAATAGAAATAATTTAAATATATTCAATCAGAGACTGCACTATTTCATTATGATGGCGACTGTTCCCACATTTCAATAATTGGATAAAAGTAAAGGCCTAACTAATCAAGTGACTTAGCCTTTCAACTTAGAATTCTGTGGAAAATAACGAACGAAAGTATAGTTTAAATAGAAGGTAAAAACAAAATAGAAACGCTGAAAAAAACTACGGAAAACGTGTCTGTAGATAAGATATTTATAAAAAAAAACTATTTAAATATATTTGTAGAAACTCAATTATTAAATACGGTGAACACCCTATGCTAAGCTTCATGCTTTATCCGTAGCGGGGTAGTCAGAGAGAACGGAGAGCCAAACGCTGCGGTCTCTACATACCTCTTTCGCCTCGTCCACTGTTATAAACCTCTTCATACATGGACTTTCGTCCAATATCTTTGATACTGTGTTTTCGAAGGTCAATCGAGATCTCCTCCTACCTCTTTTGCCACTCACTACTCACTATGCTAAATTTAAATAAATAGGTATGTTAGCTACCATAAGTCAAGCAAATTGTCACATTATGTACTTGTTTTTAATCATTACTTACAATAACTATGAAAAAGGAACCTTCTGTTCCTCTAATAGGGTTAATTTTAGCTAAAATGAACCACCCTTATACAGCATCCCTAACTGAATTACGCAAGATGTGATTTGTCGTGTAGACCACGCCTATTTACAAATTATATAAATAAAACATCCCTTTCATTTCGCTTGCTAAATTATTTTGATGCCGTCGTAACACAGTGAGGAAATATCATTGTACTCGAGGTTACAGTTTCGATTCCTCTACCGGGAAAGAGGTATATTTTTAACTTGACGCTATAGCCCGTATATGGTATGGTAGACATACTCGTATATAAAATATATATATATTTTTTCTGGTAGAAAAAAGGACCTCTTCCATATGCAAGATACGTTAAGAAGCAAACAAAAAAAGAAACATTCGTATCTGAGATTTGAACCAACAACCTCTTCCACTTAAGCATCAACTAATCTATGATAATGTTAATTTTTTAATATATTTTTGTTTCAGTGGTAATGCATAAAGAAAAGGAGGATCTCCACTCGCACAGGCGGGACCACACGCACTATGATCATATCATGCCTGATGGAGAAATGTTTCTACAGGTAATTCATACTTTGCACTTTTTTCACGCTGTATCCCGCATGTAGCAGGGTCAGCAAAGAGAGCCTAATGTTAAGACACTCCGCTGCCCACTTTCCCAAATAACTTTGTTCTATTCACTATATAAGCTTTCTAAATATTTTTTATTTTGCGACAAGACAAAACGCGGTTGGATTCCGCCGCTCATTATGCTATATCTCGAGAGTGGAAAATGATGATCGGAGTGCCTTAACACAAGGTGCCCTCTGTCTATTCTGGTAACACTACAAATACACTTTTCACTGCAGAAAATGGTAGTAACATGCCTTGACTCTTCTTATTTATGTTTGAGTTGGGATGACTTTATATGTTGATCACAAAAATAAACTCAATAGCCATTCTACAGGGACCAATAGCTACTTTAAGAAAAATTAATATGTAAGTGTTTTTTATTAGGCTTATTTTATTTTAAATTCACTCATATCCCGCATATAGTATGACAGATGGGGAGACACCAGTGTCAAAACACTTCTTTCTATATTTTAAACATACGATATATTCCTTCATAAAAGAAAATATCGAGCGTTGAGTAAAACAGAGTGGTTCAACTCTTAATATTCTTTTTATCAAAGAAAAGTGTGTTTTTATTGTTTGAGGGCGCCATATGCAGCTACATAGCTCTTGACGAGTTTATTGAGAATCGTAAATCAATTCCCACTTTAGGGAAAAGATAATAATTGTAACGTTGGTAATAATAAAAAAATATCACAAAAACGCCACAAACAATATCACAAAAATTGGACAAAGCATGGAGAACGGAGTGTCTTAACACTAGGTTCCTTCTGCCTACCCTAACTACATACAGGAGAACCTAAACCAAAAAAAAGCAGCTACAAAAACTAAAGAGCTACTACTATAAGCTATCCAAAATAAAATTAAAAAACAACCAGTAGCAACAACGTACAGACGAACAGAACATTTTTTATTCCTTCTTATTGCTATA
>DWGR01005252.1:0-10511 GCA_018247715.1 Heliconius burneyi
GTTATTCCATACATAGAATAGTAAAATAACATTATATAACATTAAAACAAGGCGAAGAAGTGAAAACAATAAATATTTTATTTCCCCGAGTGAGAATCAAACCCGCAACCGTCACGTTTACAAATTTCTGCCACGATGACCTCTAAAAATGAAAATATCGAAAGCTTCAACATTCAACGCTTTGAACTTGGGGAAATAGTGATGTAAGGAGGGATTTGCCATTTTCCTTTTAGAACAGATCCTGCTAAGAGAGACAAGGCGAGAAATTGAAAAAAAAAATACCTACAAATTCAATAAATCCTGCCAAAAAACAAAAACCAATAGTAATTCAAAATGACAAAGTGTTTAAATCATCAATTTTCATAATATTTACTAACACGCAATTTGTGGTTAAAGTTCAAGAAATTATAAGTAAAATGTCACGCCAGGTAAATAATAAAAGCCCCACTTTATTGGGTCAGGTCGGGTCAGGTAGTGACATCTAATTCCTTATAACTAGAGTACTAGGTACTATGGGTCACTAGAGTTGTCTAAGAAACAATTATTTTAAGGGAATGGCGATAACTGTTGAAGGTTGAGGGTTCGATACTCATTAGTAATAAGGTTACCTATATATTATGGTATAACTTATAAATAAAAGAAATAAATCAGCTTCACGCTGTATCCCATGCACAGCAGGATAGGCAGAGGGAACCTAGTGTAAAGACACTCCGTTCCCTACTTTTTGCCGAATTCTAAAGGCATTGCGTGTGCCTGCCACTTAGGCAGAACTCCACGCCGAACTTTGCCTCGACACCAGAGCGAAGAAATGGAAATATAAACGTAAATAAATCACTTCCTCGAGTGGGGATCGAACCCACAACCTCGGCTTCACTCAGTTGTACATATATGTACATATACATAATCTTAATACGAGTATTTATATGACACATGGCGCCAAATGAATCATCAGAATGGATTTTTGATACACGTCTAACCACACTTAGTATGTACTTAAGTAGTACTTAGTTACTACTTCTGTATAATAAATCAATAATGAATCACTGTATAAAGTCTAAATCCTGTGGAAATTAAATCCCGTGGAAATCTTATGTAACGGCGTCATTGTGGCGCAGTGGTATTAGTCCACGTCATAGTTGTAGGTTCGATCGGTTTTGAGGGAATGTGTTGTATATATGATGGTCTGTAAAAAGGCGGCGTTGTTTTCCGCTAAAGCCTTGTGTCGCTTGAATAGGCGGAAAGTTATTATAAGGCTTATCTTACTAGGCTGAAAAATTATATTATATTTCCAAAAGCTTCGGATTCGACAGCCGCTATGTTATTTTTGTATGTTATTTAAAAATATTTTTTTATATTGTGTGGTGTGTGTAGGCAATATTAGTTAACAAAAGTTTCGAGGCCAGTTGTGACGCAAGGGCACAAGGTGTGACTATAAAACCGACTGGTTGTAGGTTCGATTCCCACTGAGGAGATGAAATATTTATTTAAATTTATATTATCATTTCTTCGCTCTGCCATCGAGGCAAAGCGCGGCGTTGAATTCTGCCACTCAACACTCAATATCGTGGCGCAGGGGCATTACTCTATGATTATAAGCGTGATAGGTTCTGGGTTCGATCCCTACTCGAGGAAATTAAATATATATTAAATTTATATTTTTATTTTTTCTTTCTCTATGAAGCATAAAGCTGATAAGGAAATTAAAAAAACTCCCCCGAGTAAGAATCAAACTCATAACTGTCGCATTTAATTCCAGACGCTGTCCCACGATGGTATCATAACTTATATAAATAAATATAGAATTAAAGGAAATTTAGTTAATTTAATAACTTGTGAATTACGTGGAATTTTATAAATAACAGTCCTCTTATGTGAACATGTCTGACGTTAGTTGGTTAGACGCTGTGGTTTACGCCATATACTGATTTCATTTTCTTTTTCCCAATCACGCTGTATCCCGCATACAGCAGTATGTATAGCACTGTGCTCCAAAATTCCCGCCGAATTCTGGAGGCATTGCGTGTTAAGTGGAGGAACTCAACAGCGCGCTTTGCGTCGATACCAAGACGAAGAAATGGAAATATTAAATATATCATTTCCTCGAGTGTAAATCGAACCCACAACGTGAGGCTAAAAAAAAGACTCAACCATGAAAAAATATTTTAGAGATAAAGCAACAAAGATTGTTTTTAAAAAGGTTATCACCTACATAGGTGGGTAAGCAGAGGGAACTTAGTTTTAAAACACTCTCCTGGTTTCTCCAGTTTCCGCTGAAACTTCGAGGCATTGCGTGTTGAGTGGCGGAGCTCAACGCCGCGGTAATACTTTGGTACTAGAGCGAAGAAATAAAAATAATTATAAATATTTCATTCCCTCAAGAAGGAATGTAACCCACACCCATCACGTTCACATTAAGCTCGTAATATATGACATACTATAAACAACACGTCTATTTATAGAATATAAAGGACGAAACTGACACAGAGTAGATAAGAGAGTGTTATGTTTCCTCTGCCACTTCATTGGACATTATTGATACAACGAACTGTCATCAAATGGTAATATTTAAATTATATTTGAGAGGTGCGAATTCGAATCCTAAACATAGCGTTATTTTTTTAAGAGGGTATTTATTATATTTGTCTAGCTTCACGCTGTATACCACACATAGCAGGGTAAGCAGTAGTGTAAAAACACTCTATTCCTATTACAGCACTACTGTTCCCTATTATCCTGAAATGACAAGATAAAGCGCGGCGTAGAGTTCGACCACTTCATAAGAAATCACAATTTTCTCCTCTTTGGTTAGGAATTCCAAATTCAAATTTATACTTAACATTCATTTGTTTGTTTTTCTGTTTGCGTCACTCAATTCAAGAAATGGAAAACTTGATAAGAAGATGTTTTAATTCTTTTGAAACAAATTAAAAAGAGGAGAAAGAGAGAATAAGAGAGAGAGAGAGGGGCGAGAATAAAAAGCTTGAAATGTGGGTACCTCATTAATTGCGCAAATCGGCAAACACGCGGTGACTGCGGCGTGACGTTACGTAACTTAGCCGGCATAATAATGCACGGTTTTAATTCAATTCGAAACTGTAATTAAAAATGATTTCCCTACGATAATCGGAAGTGCTCATCACGATGGCTGGACCCTGGCAAGCCAAGCCAGAAAATTACAGCATTTTCAGCAATTGCACCTTGATGGAAAAGCTAGCTTGCTAGTTGCTTAGCAAGCAACCAAGGCTCGCTCTACGCCACTGCTGCTCCAGGACAACACTATGCCACAGACTGAACAACACCAATAAATTAGAATAGCTTATTTGGTATGTCTAAGAGATCCACCGTTCTCCCCGGACCTTTGTTCAACAGATTTTTGATAACTTCTTGCAAGGGAAAAAAATCAACTCTGATGAAGCAGTCCAAGCCGCCTTGAAAGACTATTGGTTCCTGTCCGAATATTTTTTTAAAAAAGAGATCAATGAGCCTCCTATGAGATTGCAAAAGTGCATAGATAACTGGTTCCTTTTTTTCTTATCTGTTATATGAAATTTATCGGTTACAGGTTACTGTAACTGCTAAGTTACATATAAAGTTTACATGGTACAAGCTGGTCTGATGATAGACCCAGGATAATAATGGAACTCCTCAGATGTTAACTCTTCAGTTTTTTTTTTACTATATAATGATTAATAACACAACTTGCTATGTCACTATCTACAAAGAAACCATGGGTATAAACCATGAATAAGCTGTAATAATAATGTTACTTAGAAACAATTGTTTAAGGGAAGCCTTTACTTTCACATGGTACAAGAACATATAATTATATTAATAAATACTAATAATATATTTACTCACTCATATGCATATGTATGAGTACAGCGAGTAATTTTTCCAGTAATTTTGTCACGTGCGACCGTTACATGAATCCACCGAAATTAATGGTATGGGTTCGATTCCCAATCGGGGAAATTATATTCATTACGTCGCTGTAGAAAGCAATAGAATTTTATTATAATAGTCATCCCAGCAAAGATCGCAATCGAAGTAATGTCTTGACTAAACTTTCTCCGCTTATATAGCGTAAAGCTGAAGCTGAAGCTCAAATTTGCCGTCATAAAGTATAGCATCCACAACCATTGTATAATCAGTATCTGTTAAACCCCCCCCCCCCCTCAACTGTACAATACCTAGGTATATACATATATATTATTTTAATAATTCTTATAACTAAACTACCTTTCCACGTTTAGGTTATTTATAGTCGACATTATTTCCCCATGAATCACTCAGATGAGGTTTTAAATGTAGTTCTATTTAAATATTCTCGATGCAAAGTCAAAAAAACCTGATGATCGCATAATACGTGACTTTGTACGGTGAAAAAATTTTTTCAGAATAATAAGATAATTGAGGTGACCTTTTTAATGTGAAAATGCGTAATTCTATTGTAATTTTCGAAATATATGAGTATGTCCACGTATGCCACGGGACTGCTATATATTAGTATAAGGCTTTACTTACTTACAAATAAAAAGAAACTATAAGGCTGTATCAGAGAAGTAGCGAGCTAAACTCGCGCCAGGGGTTAAATACTTATTCAGCGCCCCCCAGACGAATTCATATAATCTCATATGTAAAATATATTCCCAAATTAATTAGGCTCAAACTTAGCTTTGATTGTACATGATTAAATGCAAATGCATATTATGTATTTGATTAAATACATATATTTAAATACTTTTGCGGACCATTCGGCGCCCCTTTGGGAGTAGCGCCCGGGGCATGAAGGGGTACCTTGCCCTCTCCTCACTACGCCTCGGAACCGTTTAAAAAATATTTAAAAATAATCATTTGATGTTTGAAAATTTGGAAGCCATTTGTGGCGCAGACACAAGCGTGTAATTAGTAAGTAACGCGACAGGTTGTGAGTTTCATTCCCATTCGGGCAAATTAAATATTCATTATTTGCGGCCACTCAACACGCAATGCCTCCAGAATTTGCAACAATGGGCCTACCCTGCCTACCCTGCTGTGTGCTGAGAACAGCGTGAAGATGTAAATATACTACTAAAAAATTTACATTTTGTGTGTGTGTTTTTTGTTATTTTAAATTGTTTACGCATCTTAGCAAGGATATTGAATAAACTAAAGATATTGTATGGTCATCAGATTTTTTTTCAGTTTCACGCTGTATCCTGCACTCAGCAGGGTAGCACTCAGCAGAAGGAATCTAGTGTTAAGATACTCCGTTCTCCACTCTCCACCGAATTCTGGAGGCATTGCAGGTTGAGTAGCGGAACTCAACGCCGCGATTAGCCTCAACACCAGAGATGGGGATCGAACCCACAACCAATTTATTTTACAATCACACTTTGTGCGACACAGTCTATGACATATACGTTGTCTAAAGTAATTTTTGAGTAATCTCTGAACCCACAACCTTTCGTGTCTTATAATGATATAACATATTTCTTAAATGATTTAAATCTTATTTTAATTCAATGTTAAAACAACATACGAACGCTAACTTCTATAATTTGCTTCATAACAATCTATATCCTTATTATGTCTAGGTTACATTAATTCAGAGTGCACCAAGTATGTGGGATTGCAGCTCAGGTACGAAGTAACCTTGTATCTGATGCATATTTTTATTTTTACTAATAATATATGAAGAAATATATTTTTTTGTTAAAAACCTTTTTATGTTGTGAGTTCGATCCCACTCGGTTCGATAACCACTCTAAACAGGCATTGCGTGTTGAGTTCCGCCACTCAAAACGCAATGTCTCGAAAATTAACACTAGTTTCCATCTACCTATTCTGTTATAGCGTGAAAATAACTAAAAAATTTAAGATTTCTTAGACTTATTTTAAGCTTCACACTTTTCCGTAATTGGTGGGATAGGAAGAGTGAACCAACTGTTAAGACAATCGTTCTGACATGTTGCCTTTTAAGCGGCGGGACCCATATAACGTACCTCAAAAATAAAAGTATGATATAAAAGATAGCATATAAGAGATCGTCAGATTTTGCGTTTAGAGTTAAAAGAAAAAAACTCTCTCTAAGGAGAATATTTTTATCTTTTTGAGCTTAAGCTTCACAGATTAAATAAATGCTTTAAACAAAAACTTCATATAACTTCCTACTTGCTAGTGATGTCATCGTGAACGCGAGGTAATTAAGGAACTATTGTACATATATGTTTGTACATACGTCTCACTCGGGGGAGATTTTTTATTAAAACATGGGCCTTACTTTGGTATTTTAAGGCAAAGTATATCTATAGCCAAATATGACGACTACAAAATCGAAGCAAATTGTGCTAAATTCTTAGTAGTGTCTCGACTATTATCATTCTAAAACTGCCAAAGAGCAAAGAAATAATGCATGACAAAAATCTCTTGCCCTTGCATGTTAAGCAAAATATGCAAAAAATTAAACAAAAAGGGTAATTTTAAAATACTATGTGTATGTACAATGTACATAGTATTATGTACATACATCACTAAAGTACCGCATTCTATAAATTTGCCTAAAAAACATTTTGATTAATTAAAAGAATAAATTTTATAACCTTTAAGCATTTTAGCTATTCTAGCTCATTATCCACTGCACTCAGAGACGCCCATTAGTATTATACAGACATTTATATAATCTAATATCAATTAAAATCTAATTAACGTCTCCGAGTGCAGCTATAAAAGTGTTCATGAATCATTGGAGTTTATATAGTCTATTCATATAGTTTTCTTTCTTGACCTTAAAGATATTTGAAAGTAACTTGTAACAGTAACATATCTTATAATATTATGCATTTTATTATTAAAAACTAGATTTGCACAAATGTCTTTTATAATAGGCCTAGGAATGGGGGCAGTGGTGGTTGCGCCGTGCCACCCCAGAATATTTATGATTCTAATATATTTAACATAATAAAACCAACCTCACTCTGTATCCCGTACACAGCAGGGTACGCTAAGAGAACCTAGTGTTAAGACACTCCGTTCCCCATAAGATAATAAGTGTTAATAAACATGCAATTATATAATATTTAAAAAGTTTACACACAGAATAATATAAAAATCGTATCAGTAACATATGGAATGATATTTAAAGTATCTAACTAGATATATTTGTCACTTGTGGATTATTATCCGCCTTATTTATATTTAAACAGTATTATTTATAAGTAATTTATACAATTAATATAAAGTTTCAATACGTACATACGTTTCGTACACCGAATTTAGCAAAACAAGTTTCACAGATATAAAAAATGAATAACTCACCGGTTCACTCAATGAGGGCACTGAACCTGCGAACACCTCCCTACTAGATGTTATATTTACACTGACACAATCTAGACCCATTTTTAATATAAATAATCGAAAACACAGCCAAAACACTATAAAATGGTTATAAATGTCTAAAACAACTAGCACTCCATGTTTATTCTTTCCTTATCTGGCAAAGGCACATCACTAATTGTTATAGTAAGTGGTTTAAATTAAAAAATATATAATCAAATACGTTAAAAACACTAAATTTTAATTAAAAAACGTAAAATTTTATTTAAATTTTACATTATCAAGGTACGTCTACTCGTAATATTGTAAAGCGACTGACACGTTCTGCGCGCGCGCAGGTTGAGCTATAAATGTATAGAGGTGACGTTTAAATTTCTTTAAACTAGATTTTTATGGAATATTCGATATTGGTTTTAGGCAGATTAGTTATTTTATATTATGTATTTAAAATAGTTTTTTTTTTAATATATAATATTTTTAACGTCAAATTGAAAGATGTTAGCTTCTTTCTAAAATTTATTAAATATATGAATGTAAATATGGAATCAACTCTAGTTATTCATCTAATTGCTGTAGACGGCGCTAAGTAAAGAAGATAAGGAAAAAAATACAGGTAGCTTTAAAATTATATGTTTGTATTTGTATAGCTCGCCTTGCAAATAAGTTGTTTTCTGAGAATTAAGAATACTTTGGTATTTTTTTTAGAGTTCCGTAACCAAAGGGTAAAATGGGACCATAATATTAAGTCCTCGCTGTTCTTCCGTTCGTCTGTCATCAGACTGTATCTCATGAACCGTTATAGATAGATGTTGCCATTATGTTATCGTTGCTTTTATACGTATTTAGAGACAATTATTTTTGTTATATTACACGACTTTACATACGCGCTGCGCTGAGTGTCGATACTTACCTTTTCGTTTCAATGAAATCGTAAATATAAACAGAAATCTTCGTTTTGATTGGGAACGGAGTGTCTCAGTTCCCCTGTTCCCTCTGCCTGTTATGTGTGTAATGCAGCACGAAGCTAAGAAGAAGAAAAAAAGAATCCTTAAAAAGTTTGCCTCTCAAATTAGTTTATTTTATTATTAGATTTTTTTTTTCATTACAATATTACAAACCAACGTGAAATTTAAGCCCAAAGCTATACAAGGACTAATAACCGCTATGTACGAAGCGAATTTATAATAAAGAAGATTAAAAATTTTATTAAAAAAAATTGTATAACAGATATATGTATGTCTTTGCTTATTTTGCTACATGTATTTTGAAAAAAATAAATTTTACGTTTAAATTTAAATTTAAAATATTCTTTATTCAAATAGACTATGTAAGCACTTTTGAATCATCGAGTGAACATATAAACAAAAAGCTACCACCGGTTCGGAAGGCAGTTCTGCTGAGAAGAGCCGGCAAGACACTCAACAGTTGCTCTTTTCAAAGTCAATGGTATAATTTAATTATTACATTTCGTTCATATGAATGAGACTTTTTAAAATATATTTATTAAAGCAACGCTTATGCAATATAAATCATAAAATTATGTTTTTGTTCTAAAATGAAATAAACAACTTTACCCAGTACTTTTCTCACGTTCCTTCTAACGTCAATACATTTGTAATAATTTGTTAAGATTTTCCTCAAGTATTTTAATACAAATAAAAATGTATATAGGTAAAGCTAAAGTTGTTTGTAAAAATGTTTAAGGGTCTGAGGCCGTCGTGGCGCAGCGGCACAAGAGAGTGACTGTAACGCGACAGTTGTGGATTCGAGCCCCACACGAAATATTTATTTACGTTTATATTTCCATTTCTCCCCTCTGGTGTCCAGGTAAAACGCGGCATTGAGTTCTGCCACTCAACACGCAATGCCTCCAGAATTTGGCAGAGAGTGGGGAACGAAGTGTCTTAATACTATGTTTCCTCTGCCTACCCTGCTGTTTGCGGGATACAGCGTGAAGCTGAGTAGATTTTTTTTATTGGTTTAAAAGGTACATATGTACTCTGTTAGACTTTTTAGAATACTAAGTTTATAAAATCAAATAGTTTGTTTGGTTAAACGCTTTAATCTTAGTTTCAATAACATTAATCATTTCGATGTCACCCAGAAATTCAAAATGTCAGAATTTGTGAACCTTTATTTTTGTAAGTTAGGCAACTAAATGTTTATGGAACTTATTGCTAGCGATATAAATATGTCGAATAGCTTTGTAATTAAAAAATAAATATTTTAAAAATATTTTTTATTTCTTTCAACTACTTTATATATCTTTTTCTAACTGAATTATCTAATTACTATTAAACTTGCTGGAACTAATTTAATGCCGGAATTTCATTAAAGCGTAATTTTTGAAGTACTATTTCTATATTAGAGGCTTCATTCAATTATGATCACGATGCTGATTAGAGACACAGTGGACGAGGAGAATGCTTCGTTGGTTGCTACTTCAAATATTAAAATTTAATATTTTTTTTTCTACATAATAGTACTGGAACATATGCAAGATTATTATAACTTAAGTACATACAATGTATAAAAACCAGCCATTACGTGCTATTGACTGTGAACGTGACAATTATAGATTCAATCCTCAATCGGAGATATTAGGCGAATACATTATTAAAGGAAGAGGAACTAAAGTATTTACTTACGTTTATATTTCCATTTCTCCGCTCTAGTGTCGAGGCAAAGCGCGGCGTAGAGTTTTGCCACTCAACACGCAATACCTCCAGAAATCGGCAGAAAATGGGGAACGGAGTGTCTTACACTAGGCTGCCTCTGCCTACCCTGCAGTGTGCGGGATACAGCGTGAAGCTGAATTAATTTTAATTTGATAAAATATGGAGTGTTGGCACAAGGGCACAAACGAGCGACTGCAAACACAACAAGTTATTGGTTTCGATACCCACTTGAGGGATATTAAATATTTATAATGTATTTAATATTTTGCTGGCTCTGGTCATGTAATCAAAATCACAGCGTTGAGTTCCACTACTCAACACAGAATACATCCAGATATAAAAAAAAAATAGAAAAGTGTAATTCCACTTCTATATTTTACAAGTCTATGCATCGCTATCTCCGAGTAGAATGATTCACGCACCTGAGCGCGAACGCTAATGTCGTACGTTCATTTCGTTACGTCCGTGCGTTTGTTAGTCTGTAGGTCACGGAATGAAGCAATAAAAAAAATATTAGTG
>DWGR01005253.1:0-10511 GCA_018247715.1 Heliconius burneyi
CCAGGTAGAGTTATTCTCTTTTTAAATACTATAAACGACGACCTGTAGGTGTCATGGTGTCAAATAATTAACATATAACTTTTTTGCTTCGAAACAATCGAACAATTTTTTTTATGGTGAACATCCAATGTACAAGTCAGATAAATATGGTCTTTTAATGAAAGAAAAATATATTATATTTTACATTTCTTTACAAAGGGTACTTAAACATTTATATATGTTTGTTTAACAAGCAGTATAAGTTTACTACTTAAGGAATTCCGCATTTACTATCTAATAATTATACTGATAAAAGACATATTAGGTATGTATTTAAATGTTAATTAAAAAACCGCGATCGTATAGTCTTTGCAAGTCGAACGGCGTCAAATACAGGATTGAAAGCGATTTCGACTCCAAATATTGATTAAACAACACTTATCTTGTAACACAAGATGTACCTTCGTAATTAGAATGATCTGTTATCTCTCATTTGTAATATAGCATAAAGTATTGAATGTATAAAGACTGGTTTTCCGTGATGATCTAACATGCATTGATTAACTGTCAAGGATACAACTTAACGCGACCTCTTCCGAAAATTAAACGATTTGAGATGTAGTAAAACAACATTTTCTCATAAGTCTGTTATAAATTTGTACTAAAGTGGCAAATGGCAGTGGTTACTAACTTCACGCTGTATCTTACAGATAGCAGAGTAGGCAAAGGGAACCTAATGTTCTCAATTTTTCGAGGCATTGCGTGTTGAGTGGCGGAACCCCCAGAGGGAACGCACCCACAATCATCACATTATAGTCATATGCTTGTGCTCTCGATCTTCAAAGGCCATCGTGCCTACGATTATTGTTAAGGATAATTTGATATAGATGTGCATACAAAACGTTTTATTTAATTGTTTTTTAGTGATTCAAAGTTAAAACGCACGCTGCATTTATTAATATGCAAATCTCTGGAATACATCAAGTTCGAATGTTTGGGACACCTTGACTTTTGATTGATATATTTACAAAGTGCGAATTGAATTTACTGATTCATATTGTTTCGTTTTAAAATGTTTATTTAATTGTTCTAATGTATTAACTAGTTTAGTAAACATACGTAGGTACGGTAGTAGGTATGTAACAATAAAAAAAATCTTCAATATACAGCTTCACACTGTATCCCGCACACAGCAGGGATCCTAGTATTAATGCACTCCCCCACTTCCTACCGAATTCTGTAGGCATTGCGTGTTGTGTGGCAGAACTCAACGCCGCGACGCCGCGCTTTGCCTTGACCAGAGCGAAGAAATGAAAATATAAGCGTAAATAAAAATTTCACTTCTTTGAGTGCGGATTGAACCCATAACCGAACCGTCGCGTTACAGTCACATCGTTGTACCGCTGCGCCACGACGGCCTCATTCATTATACATATTATACCATATTCGTAGCTTCAGTATCGGCAGTAGCAATTAATATATATTTAATCTGATAAAAAACAAGTAATCATAACTTACATTTTAGATAAAAAATATATTTGGTATAATAGAGCTGAAGATGAAGAAAAAGAAAGTATTATCGTTTCCTTTTTTTCTGGATGTTTTTCGGTGTTACTTTTTTAACGAAAAAAAAATTACAAAAATTAGATGCCTGGAATCAAGAATCAGACTATCAAGAAATTACGATTACACACAAATTTTCCAAGTACCAACCCACACATTACTGTTTTTCCGACGAAAATTACTACGGCATAGTATAAATAAATCGAGATTGTCGATATATTTGGACCATCGGTGGGATCTTTGACATTGTAAAAGAGAAGTCATGGATAGGTGTTACTCACTCGTTGAGTCAGCGTAAAGTGACCGGCTTCAGATTATATCGTATTTTGGAGCAGATCCAGCGTATTCCTGAAATAAACCCAGTTCCCAACTTGTGGAAGCTTTGATACGAGTGCGTGCTCTGAATACGTACCATTCGTTTTGTTGTCCCATTGACACCGATGAGTGTTGTATTCACTATATCGAATTTGAACTTTATTTATTGTTGTTTCTGTTTGTAAATAAATATATGTATATATAATAAAAATTTCTTTTACCGTATTTGAAGCAAAGTAAGAAAAGTTATAGTCGATGTAGTGATATACAAGATTTCCTAATTTTTCTTCGACTTCGCTGCTCAATTCTTTAACTTCTCTAGACCTTGTTCGATATAGGTCATTATATCCCTATAAAAAGACACCGGTGTTAGTTCATAGATATGTACGTACCGTGGTAAAGAACATCGAAGTAACTAATAAATGAAATATATGACTTCATTGTGTTCTGTGTGATTTAATTAATCTCTGTGTAAAACAAAATGCATGGGAAAACTTTTAAATATTTTTTTCCAATCAACATAACCTTATATAATGTGCTTTTTTACGCAAACACTTATTTGACGTAATATTAGTATTTTTTGCCTAATCCTATCCCAAAAAATATATCCTATATATTGCTCTATTACCCCCTCTGACTCATAATGAAAGTCCTATAAAAATCGGTCCGGCTGTTTCAGATATCAGCCGGGAGAAACAGAAAATTAAAAGTTGTTTAGGTATTTATAAACTTGAAAAAATAGGTTTATTTTTCGTAGATATTCATTTCAATTTAATTCATATGTATAGATTATATGTTATAATTTAATTGGTCTTATATGGTTGTCCATAATAAGATCCAAAGCTTCAATTTTTATAAATTATTTTATTTTTAAAGATGCTGTATATAATTCGATTATTAACTACAGTATTATATAAATTATGTAGTACTATTACTTAAATACTTTAAGGCCAAGCTCAATATATTTATTACATGACTTTCCTCATTTACTTGTTGACTTAGCATTGTTTTGTTTAAATAGAATATTAATATTATTTAATATTTTCTACATTATGTACCTATATACAATAAAAAAACCAAATCTCATTTTACTGTCTCTTTAATAGATTACTGATATTTGAGAGAACCTCTAAATATCTGTAATTCAGTAAATTTCCAGCGTTCTGTATTACCTTTTTATTTATTTACTTGCCAGAAAAAAAAATACTATAAAAAATATTATAGAGTATTTTTATTTTTTATTAAATGTGTTGTCATTTTCAAACATAAACACGTTCATACATCTTATTTCTATTATTTAGAAATCCATGACTTCTAATCTTCACAGATCCAATCTTATGTAAAACGGTACTGAGAAGTCTCTCAGTTACCAAGGATGCAGTGCTAAGTGACAAAATACACACAATAAGCACAATAACGTGCGAAGCGTTACCTTTGTTTACTTTAGACGTTGAAGTGGTCACTTCAATTTATGGATCTGTTGTTGTTTTTTTTGTTTTGATGTAGTTTTATATAGAAGAAATATTAAAAAAATATATATAGAATGTGTAGAAAGTCCGTCTTTCGTCCGTTAGTCCCTCAGCCCTGAGACCGTCGAGGCACAGGGGCACAAGTCTACAACGTTACGGTTGTGAGTTCAATCCCATTCGAGGGAAAATTTGGTGAAAAATGAGTAAAGGAGTGTCTTAAGCTTAATCCTAGGTTCCCTCTGCCTGCTCTGCTATTTCTGGCATACAGCGTGAATCTGAAAAAAAATTATTTGTCACGCTATATTGGTCATAATAGCCCTTGTTTCCTTATTCATATATTTAGCAAAAATAGTAAATATTTATCATATATTTAAATATATGTTGATATCAAATTGTATTACAGAAGAAAATTCTGGTTAAAGGTGACTTGATGACTTTTAATTTTTTAAATGACGAACATAGAGCATAACAAGGCATTAAAATATGTACGTATAAAATACATTTATATCAGTAATCATATATTTTTTATATTAATCGTTGTTGTTTTTTTAAATATTAGGCATAGTAAAGTAATGTACTAGAAAAATTGTCTTCTTATGAGATAATAAATAGTTTTAGATATGAAAATTGTTATGATTTAACCGGAATGGCGAATATCAATTATGACTCATCTTACAACTACTAGATATATAATTTAATTTACCATTAACATATTCAAATACATGTAATACAAATAATTAAGTATGAATCATTGCTATAATTAGAATAGAAAATTTCTAATGGTTCTGCGTTAATCTTAACTTAGTTAGCAAGTAAAAGGTTTTAGTTTGTACTACACCAAACATTACTAAAAAAATTCTAAATGTAAACTTATCCACATTTTGGGATTCTTATTTTTCATCTTCAATCTTTTATTCTAACCTTAATTATAAAACATGAGTATGAAAAAAAAAATCTTGTAAATAAGCCTTTTTCTCGTGCAGACTCGTACACTGCTTTTAACATTTCCTGTAACAAAAACATAAATATGCCAAAAATATTTTCCGTGTCTGTTAATTTTGTGTTTGTATAATATTTTATCTATCTTTTCTAGAAAATAAAGATAAATCAATGAAATAATTAAGATAGTACCTCCTAGAAATCAAACAAATACAAATAGTCACATTGTCGTGACGACCTAGAAGACGTGGCGCGGCGGGTCAATGGCGCGTGACGTCATATCACAATAAATATTCTACTGACGATACACTTCAAGTATGTAACCGCACCCAAATCAAAACATTTCAAGAATCCACTCCAATCCACGATTTGTAGTTTTTTTTAATTTGTTAAATCTTTGCCGTATAATTTAAATATAATCAGCTTCACGCTGTATCCCGCACGCAGCAGGTAGGCAAAGGAAATCTAGTGTTAAGACACTCCGTTCCCCCTTTGCCGAATTCAGAAGGCATTACGTGTTGAGCGGCAGATCTCAACGCCGCGCTTTGCCTCGACACTAGTTTCTCAGACATCAGTTTCTTATAAACATTCGATTATTACATTCTATATCTATGATTATAATCATATATCACTATATTTTTTGAGGTTATGTTTAAAATTTTACTATTGCTTTTTTAAAATAACAGTATTGTTTAAGAATAACGTATCTATATTTAACACAAATATGTTAATTTTAGGGTGTAGATTACAGTAATTTTCTTCGAATGTGGACTCGACTGGAAATAAATGATATCGATTTTGAAATTTTTAAATTGAATTATAAACCTCATCCTTTTTTTAAAAGAATCTAACTATTATAAATATAATTTATTTATTACTATAATAATTACTTATTATTACTAAAAATATCTAAGTATATGTTTGTCTAATGTAAATAAATAATACAAATAATTGATTTAAAATTTCAGATGAAGGACTGGTATCCACATTTATTTTTATATCAGCCCAAGCAATAATGCTATATCGTGAATTGAACACATTAAGAAACATAAATTAATATTTTTTAAAATAGCTGCTAAGTAGTTTTCATCCCATATAATACATACTTGAACCAAACAATTAAACCAACAATTTTAACATGAGTCATAAAAGCAAAATCTACGTAAGTAGGTACATTATAGCTGATAATACTGTTTTTACATCTGAGCAGAGAGATCGATCTATTAATATGCGATGACGATCATTATTATAAATGGCGCATGCTCAAACATACAACATTCGAGATTTACGAGAAAATATATTAAAGTTATTCTACTATTGTTACCTTAGCGCTTATTGTGTATGATTTAGTGTTAATTAAAAAAATAATTAATATTTATAGGCATTTCATTTATGTTTGCGGAACTCAACGCCGCGCTTTTACCTTGATACCAGAGCGAAGAAGTGGTATTATTCCTTGAATGGGAATCGAACTCACAACCTGTTGCATTTACATGTCTCAAATCTCAAATCAGA
This sequence comes from Heliconius burneyi, assembly GCA_018247715.1. Classification (NCBI taxonomy): domain Eukaryota; kingdom Metazoa; phylum Arthropoda; class Insecta; order Lepidoptera; family Nymphalidae; genus Heliconius; species Heliconius burneyi. Next base: position 5,781 of record DWGR01005253.1, read on the forward strand.
TGATGTCATATTATTAATTTCTTTTAATTATTTTATTCAGTTTTTCTAAAAGTGACAATAAATATAATTATATCAGCTTTACGCTGAATCCCGCACACAGCAGGTTAGGCAGAGGGAACCTAGTGCTAAGACACGCCGTTCCCCACTTTCTGGCGTATTCTGGAGGCATTGCGTGTTGAGTGGCAGAACTTAACGCCGCGCTTTGCCTCGATACCAGAGCGAAGAAATGGAAATATAAATTTAAATAAATATTTCATCTGTTCGAGTGGGGATCGAACCCACAACCAGTCGGTTTTAAACACACCTTGTGCGTCTGCGCGACGACTGGCCTCAACTGACAATTAATATATCTATATACATTGATATATCTATATTTTGTCTGTCACCCATAAAGTCCTTCCATTTTAAGTAGGAACTATTTTATTACAGAAATACAAAGATATATAATTTAATAAAATTTATAAAATATTTGATTATAAGCCATTGCTGATATAGAGCTGTGCATATTTTAAAACGATCAATTTTAAGAAACATTTACACACATATTGGTTGGTTTCATGTAGTTTATGCATCCATTTTAAAACATTTCATTCAGTGTTGAACGTAAGTGCTATACTTTCAGGGCAAACTGCCAAAAGTATTTACAACTTGCGAAACAAAGTCAAATTATTTAAAACTGTCCATCGAGTATGGCATCAACTGTTATAAATATCTTAAATGTATTTACTGAATTAACCCATCTACGTAATAATATTGATTGAAACACTCCGTTCCTTATTTTCCGCCGAATTTTGAGGCCATTGCGTGTTAAGTGGCGGAACTCAACGCTGCGCTGCGCATCTCATACCAGAGCGAGGAAATGAAAATATAAATTTAAATAAATATTTTATTTTCACAACGTTATTTTATATTAGAACAATAATCGGCAGAAAATCAATTCGGCAGAAAGTGGGGAACGGAGTGTCTTATCACTAGGTTCCCTCTGCTTACCCTATTATATGCGGGATACAGCGTGAAGCTAATTTATTTATAATTTTTTTTCAATATTTGACAAGATATTTTTAGATATGAAATAATAGTGATCCGAGTTCTAAGTCGTCTTTGTCACAGAAATACTCCGCTGATTCAATTTATCTTAGCTAGGAAATGTCAATCTACATATTCAACTCAATTTTTACGTAAAAAAAATATATAAAATACGATTATTAGCTTACTGAGAATATAATTAAAAAGGTCTAAACATGTAAATTACGTGATTGCCGCGAATTTCATATACTTACCTACACAACATACGTAATTGTCAGCTTCACGCTGTATCCCGCACACAGCAAGGTAGTCAGAGGAAACCTAGTCTTAACGTTCTGTTCCCCACTTCCTGTCGAATTCTGGAGGCATTGCGTGTTAAATGGCAGAACTCAACGCCGCGCTTTGCCTAGACAATAAATATTTTATCTCCTCGAGTGAGGATCGAACCTACAACCAGTCGGTTAGACAGTCAAACTTTGTGCCCCTGCGCCACGACTGTCCTCATACTTTGTAAATATGTTTAATATATTTAATCCATATACACTACAAATTTTTGTTATATTTATATATCGACAGAAACCAAACAAATTTGATATTTTTAATACCTACTGAAACATAGAATATCTAGATAGATGATTTGCTATTACGTATCTAGGTCAGATCGTAAAGTTTGTAATATTTTTCATAATATCTCATTTTTCCGTTATCTTTTACTGAAGCCCACCAGTTACTCTCTCAAACTTTAGTTCTTGTTATGAGATCGTTTATATCATTAATCCTTGGCCACAATACAGAAATATATCTGCCAGCCGCCGCTTTCAAGTACACCTCTGAAAACTACAGATTAATACGGTTTTTGTGAAATACCAATATAATATTTATTGTACTTTCAAGTCATTTATAAAAATTATTAATTATAATATCGTCAAGTACGACATTTACCAAAACGGGTAGGTTTTTTTACATTAAAACGTCCAAAATCTATTTTGAAAATGATGTTTGGCAATCATTGTAAAAGTTAATGGTTAAAGTGTTATAGTCTACATGTCTCATGTTAAATAATAATTCTCAATTCACATTTATAATTTACATTGTGGATTGAAATCTCATTATTATGAACTTTACCCGCATAGGAGAAAAGCGTGACATCAGGTTGTGTTAGTAAGCAATACATTAAAACTGAAAAAATTAAAAGGTACAGCTAAAAATCATTAAATTTCCCCACAAAAATTACAATATGTGAAGATAACATATATACAAGATCTCCATTCGTGGCGCAGGGAAACGTGTGACTGTAATCGCGACTGGCTGTGGGGTCGATCCCCACTTGAGGAAATGAAATATTTATTTAACTTATAATATTTTCGTTTCTTCGCTCTGTTCTGCTTCTGGACTCAAAATGCTTCCAAAATTCGACGGAAAGTGGGGAACAGAGTGTCTTTACACTAGATTTACTCAGCCTACCTTTTTGTGTGCGGGATACAGCAAAAAGCTGATTTTTTATTTCAACATTACAAGATTCTGATAAAACCTTATTACATAATATGAATTTTGCATCCAATATCCACTTTCTCAACAGAAAGTACGACAGTCGTAGTCTTAATGTATGTATGAAAGATCAGAAGAGCCGGTCGAGTAACATTTCGTCTCATTATAATGCGTCGTACGCCCTTAACGGCAGAGGTCAGGAGGCATTCTTGAAACCGGTAGTGTCAATTTTTATGGAGTGACATAAACACAGATTAAATTTACATACTACATATTATATTTAAGATATAATTCATTGGTTTTGTAATTTCTTGCTTAAATCAGTTATTATATAGAAAAGTAGGTAATAAATTTTAGTATAGTTACAACTTATTGTTTGCATATTAAATTCTTTTTAGGGTTCCGTACCACAGAAGGTAATAAATGGAACCCTTATAGGATCACTTTGTTGTCCGTCTGTGTCTGGTTCTTTACAAAATGAGTGCATATTCAGTCTTTATAAGTTGTACACTCCGTTGACCAGGATTGTAGTGTTACAGGATTATATCCTAAAATTGATACAGAAGCCTCAGCGGATGAATTCGACTCACACTTAACCGGTTTTTTTATATGTAATGTAATTAAATTAGGTAATTTCTTTAAAGCAATAAGCATCCTTTAATACTGAACTATATGTAAGCAAAATACATAGAGAAAATGATTACAGGTCAGTGAGGCTAGTCGTAACGCAGAGACACAAACGCGACAGGTTGTGAGTTCGATTCCCTCTCGAGGAAGTGAAACATTTAATATTTTCAGTTCTTAGCTCTAGTGTCAAGGCTAAACGCAATGCCTCCCTGAAAATAAAACCATGAAAATGGTTCCCTCTGCCTATCCTGCGGGGTACAGCGTGAAGAAAGAAAATGTAATAAGAAAAAAAGAAATAAGAAAATGTTTACCACGTACTTCAATTACGCAATTGACATTTCACATATTGCGTGTGGTCTTAATAATGATGCGTCTAAATTAACACCCTCTGACACAGTGACACTCGTAACTGGCGCTCGAGGTTACTCACTTAGACTCGACTAAATTAATTGTAATTAAATTAGTTCAAATAGATATAGATAGATAGATACGTATGGTAATTTGCATTTTTTGTCTAATCTATTTCAGTGAACTTCACACGTCCATATTAATTTAAGAAATTATACGAGCATATACTGATCGTGTATTTGAATTAATGACCAATTATAGGAGAGCGTTGTAAACAAACATAATATCTAATATATGTATTTATTTTTCTGAATATATTTTTGCACTAACCGTTTAAGTTCTCCATTTATATTTACATGTAGAATGTAGATTCAAATTTCATTTGAATACGATGTACTGTTTGTTTCAGTAAACAATATATCAAAATAGGAAGTAACTAGAAGTTAAAAGAACAGTTATATGCATTAATATAGCCTTAATTATTTTTTCTGTGCTCCAAGAAATTATAGATCTGGATATTTGATTTTAGCTTGGTTCCCCTCACCCTATACTGGGATACATAAATGGTTTTGACGGTCATACATATAGACAGACGGACATGAAAGTGATCGTATAAAGATTTTTCTTTTGATGGTTCCATAAACAATAAAAAAATATTACGTACTCGTAGCTATTTATTCTTTGTGGCTGTGTATTTTTATATAAAATATGTATATAAAGATTTTTTAAAAATTAAATGTTTTAAATTTAAAGAAAAAAAATATATATTTATAAAAAAATTAAATATTTTTAAAGAAAAAAATTAAATATTATAAATTTTATTGCTTCAATTTTCAGGGAAGAAAAAATCCTCAGATACATATTATTATTATAATAATAACAACTCTTTATTTCACACTATAGTTTTCAGTATTAATTAAAATTTACAAGAGCTTATAAAATAATAAAATGTGAAAAGCCGGCTTTACATTATAGGTACATTCTTTATTAATTTCTTTCCTCAAATATTAATTTATCCAGGTTTCTAAGCAAATTTTACTGAATAAGATTAAATTAAAAAATTTACAGATTTTGATTCTAATTATTACTTTATTTTATATGCAAATCTATACGAGTATATGCAGTGTTTTGAGTACTATACTTATGTTATATAAGAAATGATATCGTTATATTTAATTTTTGGCGAGAAGCCACTACCTGAATTACTTTTGTTCACAAAGACTAGACATTCGATCGTGTATA
>DWGR01005254.1:0-10509 GCA_018247715.1 Heliconius burneyi
AATCTATGCGTCCTACTCTAAAGTGAATCATCGCTTGAAAGCGCTCCCAGTCCACACCGCGCTCCCGAAACCTACAAGGCAATACCGAGCGGCCCGCATCAGGCACTGTCGTGCCGTTGGGCCTCCGTAGCTGCATCGAGTACGTTATCAGACGGTGGTCGCTCAAATGGTCACTAGATATCTCAAAAGCGTTTGATAGAATCCGGCACAACGACTTGATTGTTAAGCTCATCTGTAACGACAGCTGATGGTGCCTCTAGGTCGCCGCCGACAGGATCGAAGTTAATACCGAAAGCAGTACGTCTGTATTCTTCACTATTTGCCGAACAGACGACAATAACTCACGTACGTCTGCAAAGCAAAATCATTCCTTAGTTACATAGTGCCAATTACTTACGCCCGACTGACGCGAATCGTAGAAAACTTTTAGATTGAGGAGGAGAGTTTGATATGAGTATGAAATATTCAGCCCCGAATCTTGGAACTTAAAGCTTGAGGGGCTCGCGCCATCGCACCAGGCCTTATGGACGTTGTCGCGGGCCTTTCGACTTCACCCTCTCTCTCTCTCATTAGGCCCGATAAGTCAATTGTCTTCAATAACACCGAGGAACTGGAATATCTGGCTGATAGTTCATAGGATCGATGCAATGTTCTAGTAGCACTGAGTAGCTGTCAGTCATACAGCCCGAGCTACGTAGCAAGCGTGTGGATTACGGGGTTCCAATATGGCGGGTTGTAAAAGAAAATCTTTCATTTTATTTTCTTTTCAGATGCTACAGCTCACGCTGCATCCCCCTTGTAGCAGAGTAGTCAGAAAAAGCCTAGTGTTAGAACACTCCACTTCCAACTTTCAAGCAAAACCACAATCTTTTGCGTTTATAGTCACATGCCTGTGCTCCTGCGCCACGAGGAGACTCAATTAATCAAATAATCAAAGACTGATTTCTTAATTTAATATCAGATAACGACAATAGGGTATTCCACATGTTTTCTTGATTCATGACAAAAAATAACCATAAAAAAGTTTAAAATCATAGATAAAATATGTTAAATTATTAATCTTTGTACATGTAATGCAACGAATTGATAAAATATAAATATACGAGTATGTGGTATAAATGCATAAACACTTGATTCAATAGCACATAGTGATAAGTGCTTTACAATATTAACACACGATAGACCTTCTAGCTGTAATCGTGACGGTTGTAGGTTCGATTCCCATCTAGGAAAGATGATTTTTTTTCATGTCTGGTAAGAAAACAAAGGGCGACAGCTCCTCCAATTTTAGAAATATATGCAATGGCTCAAAACTTGGGCGGGAATAGGAGAACGGTTTTTTGTATTACTGGGATTAATATTTTAGATTCACGTTACATCTTTTATTTGCGTTGACTTAGAAGTTTGATTCTGTGCATCAGGTGCATCAGCGCCATAGATCTAGATACAAATATCAGAATATTAATTTCAGATTGATATCACCCTCCACCGATTCTCCACCCGACCTTGAGATAAATGATTTTAACAGACGGACAAACATATCTTCAAAGTGATCCTTAAAGAGATCTGTTCCTGGGGTCTTAAGGAGTCTTTTTTTTTTAGAAAAGGAACCCTATATCAAAGATTGATTCCGAGTTCACCGAGTTGCCCGCAAGAAGATCACAAGAAAAATATTTCAATAACAGCAGAAACTATTATACAGCCTGATGCAGAGTTGTCGGTTTTGCATATTTATACGTGTTGGCACAAAGCCATGGACTGCAATAATCAAAATTAATTTTATACAACTAACAAATTAATATTAAAATTTGAAATATACTTATGAATATGTATCTATGCAGGCTGTTGTGTGTTGTGCTATATTTATGGCGTCCATACGACCACCTTCGTTTATATCTCAATATGGTTTACTTTTATAGGATAAGTAATGACCTATCAAGTATTTATAATTGCCTAAGTTATTATTAGGTGGCGTTTAACTACGTTGATACCAAGAACTTCTCAGGTTTTAACTTCACCAGAGGTTAAAGGATCACAATCACAATTTTTACACAAGTGGCCTGCCAGCGGCTTCGCCCGCTTGCTTGGGTACGCTTTATAATTATGACTTAAACCATTGAATACAATATAGCAATCTTTATATAGATATAGGTTGCTATATAATTTTCGTAGGCAAACGATTTTGAATGAACCGATTTTGGTGAAACTTAACAAAAAAACAGTTAAAATTTAACTTTAGATATTAAGTTGAGTTAAAACAAAGCAATTGGTGAAAGTTTGAAGTAAATCGATTGAGTATTTACGAAGATTAGCGTGACCATACATACAGACGGACAGACAGGCAAGAAATAAAAAATATATATTTTTGCTTTCTATTAGTCTCTTTAAGTGCTCCTCTATCCATTTCAGTCAAAAATATTAAATATATAGACAAAATAATTTAACTGTTTTTTTTTGTTTGTTAGATTGTTTATATATATATGTATGTATATATATTTAATTTCTTGTCTGTGTGTATGTATGGTCACGCTAATCTTGAGTTTGCCTGTAAATATAAAGCAATCCATATCTATACTTATACTTATAATAAATCTGTATTTATTTGTGATAAATCTATTCTTATAACTGACTTTTAAAACAAGGAGGAGGTTTTCAATTAAATATTTTCGATTCGACATTCGATTTATTTAATTATTTTGACTTCGATTTCGATATAGCATCATTCAATTCGATCTTTTTTTTTGTGATATTCAATCAATACAGTTATTTTACAAAGAATATAACGAATCCTTACCCAAATCAATTATTTAACACTTAAGGCTGTATGCGAACGAGAAAATAAATAAGTCATTGACATCAACACATTATGACTGTCACTCAATTCTGTTTATTAAATCTTTATCATGATCATGTAGTTCAAGCGAGCGAAGCCGCTAGCAGGCCACTAGTATTATATATTGAGATGATTCAACTTAGAGTGGCGCAGTGGCAAGACGTGTGATTGTTGACGTGGTGGTTTTGGGTTTCATTCCTACTTAATATAGAATAAAATAGTTAATATTTTCATTTCCTCGCTCTAGTAACGAGTTAAAGCACTGCGTTAAGTTACACAACTCAAACCGCAGTCAAACCGCAATCAAACCGCGGCAAAACGTGGGGAAAGGAAGTGACTAAGTAGGGGATAGAGGGTCTTAATAGTCTGTCTACCCAGCTCTGCGCGACATAACATACAGCGTGAAGCTAAAAAAAATAGAATAATATTTTCCCAAAACGCATAAAATCTAAACGTTATAACCGTTTATAAAAGACGTAGTTTCGAGTCCACCTACGTAAAATTTTTGTATAAGCTTTCTAAAAATATACAAAACATGACACATATATCTTCTACTTTAATTCAACTTAAAAGTAAAATCCCCAAGTAGTAATAATACTCAAATCAATCCACATTATGATGTCAAGACCACTCAATAAGATAGCAATAGCCTTATCATTTTCCTGTCATACAATTGCTTGAAGACCTGTGGTGAAGGACTGGATGATTCATTATAAAATAAATATGTTATTTTATAATATTTCAAAATATTATTTACATATTTAGAATATTTAAATACTAGTTGCCGCATATATTATTTTAAATCGACTTCTCTTTTAATCAACTTCAGTTAAGGACGAAGTTGGCAATTTGACTGTATTTTCCAAAAAGAGAAGGTTCCATTAAATCATTTCTCAGTAATTTGAGGTTTTTTAAAGCGTACTTTCCCATTGGTCCCATTGATATTAAGTCAGGATTTTATTATGTGAAATCCCATGAAAAGCAAAATAAACCCTGGATTATTGTACGCACTTGTATGTGTTTCATATTATTTCTTGTTAAAATCATATGTACTTGTCGTATTCCTGATATGATGACATTACTGAGCTGATAATAGGAGACCCATCTCTTTAAGGATTAGAAGTTAGGAAACAATATTTTAAATATTATAGAAGCCAGGCTAGCGGCTAGTTGTATAGAAGCTTGCGTGAAGCAATGGATTTTAAATACTAGAGGTATATAAGTATCTATAATTTCACTTATTATTTTTCAATTTTCCTTACTTTGAAGTGGTTAAAGTATTATACAATTTAGTTTCTGTTTGAAATAGTTCATATCAATAAAGTTTAGAAAGTCAGTTTATATTTTTTAAATTGTATTCATTGCAATAGGAAATTAGAAAACAATAGGAAAAACATTTTGATATTTAATTCCCCCAAGTCGGAATCGAAGCAGCGACCGTCGCGCGATTGTGGCCCTTCACGCTGCCTATCCTGCTATGAGGGAAAAAAACGTGAAGCTACTTCTTATAACATATAAACTTAGTGAATGGAACACGTAAATAATATTGAGGCGGCTAGCCTGATAAATGTGATAGAAGACGGTTGCAGGGTTGTAACAGAATTATAACGAATATTGTTTTTTTTTTGCTTTTGGTTTTTTCTTTGGGTTCATGATGTATTCCGCACATAGCAGAATATACAGAATCTACGGACCTAGTGTTAAGTTTCTAAAATAAGTAGTGTTAAGATATTCGATTCCCGTTAAGACACTTCTGTTGCCCACTTTCCGTCCAATTTTAGAGCCATAACGTGTTGAGTGCCGAAACTCAACACCGCGCTTTATAATAACATTGCCAGAAGAAGGAAAAGTAAAATTATTTAATGTCCTCGAATGGGAATCGAACCCGCAACTTGTCGCGCTTACAATTTCATGAAATATGCCCCCTGCGCCACGGCTGACTGTCCTCAAATCTTATTTTTATCTCTACATTAAATTCTTCTTAATACTTCTCGTATATTAAAGTACAAGGCCGAGTTGACAAACCACAATTATTTCAAAATGTCCTTAAGAGGTACAAGTAGTAGTATAGGGTTTGATTGTACAATGTACAACCAAAGAAGCTCAGTAAAATTCGTAGCAACAATCACAAAATTATAAATATATATATCGTTTTTTAAAATAGAGGTTTTGAGGCCGTCTTGGCCAAGGTGAGGAGTGACATCGAGCTCCGCCACTTAAAACGCAATGCCTTCAGAATTTGGCGGAAACTAGGGAACGGAAATGTCATAATGGAAAAAAGAGTGTCCTAACACTAGGTTCCTACGTTCCAATGCACGCCGCGCATAGTAAGCACAGTGACAAGCTAAAAAAATAGTTTTATCCACTTTCCGCCCACTCATCGTATTGTGTGCGGTAGCAATGCTGCGTTGAGTATGTACCATGCGCAACGCAGACAACTCAACGCAGACTCACCAGAACAGGATAGTCTAAAAACTTTCCTGCTCCAGAATCCATTGGATCAAAACCATAACCATCAGTCTTCCTATCTCGTAATCTATATTATAGCAACCCTGTTTCATTATTAAAGGAGTCTACGACAAGAGGCGAGCTTTATGCAAGGACACGTTTCTTGCCTTTGCGAGTCACTTCAGGGCGTATCGCGTTCACTAACCTTCTATATCACAATATATTTACAATTACTTTTAGACCACTTTGGCTTAGTTGGTATTCTTTATATAATCAATCACCCCCGGTTAAGGTTCCATACTTCAAAAGGTTAAAACAGTCCGAATCTCACTTGTTCATCATCTCATATCACTTTGTTGTCCGTATATATCTCTACATAGCGGGGAAGGCAGAGGGAAGAGTGTTAAAAGTAGTAGTAGTAGTACTAGTAATACTTAGTTTCTCACTCTCCGCCCAATTTTCCAAAAACCTAAACGTCGCAATTACCCTCACTTCTTACGTACGATCTTGAATTGTTATTATTATTACGCTACAATTTTATTTATATAAACAAATAATAAATTGTAAACACTAAGAAAGTTGTGGTCAACGACAACCATGTGTGGTTGACGCCAACCACGTGTGTTGAGTGGCGGAAATCAACGTCGGGCTTTTACTCTGGTGTCAGAGCGAAATAATGAAAATATTAAGATAATAATTCATTTCCTCGAGTGAGAATGGAACCCAAAACCGTCGCATTACATGTCCCACCTTTGCGCCCCTGCGCCACGACGGCCAATGGTAATCTATGAGACTGTATTGTTCCTCTATAATTTATTATAGACGAAGCTACGTTGATTAATAAAAACTTTGTAGGTACTTAAGTTATAGATGAAATGCTTTTAATGTTACGAGTATATAAATCAGGGGTTTTTCCTTATCGATCAATACATTACATGTAGGAACATTATTTTAATAAACATTCCTAGAAAGAAGAATCTACTTGAGGTTTCACTTATCTCTAGTTAGTTTTGAAATATGCTCTCTTCTAAATCCAAATTTCATATTAATCTTAAAAAAAATCAGTTGGAAAATAAATAGTATTAAGACACTTCGACTTTCTTTTGAGACTTTCCTAGGAAATTAAGATAATTCATTGTCCTAAGTGGAAATCGAACCCGCAATCATCACTTTTATAGCAATAATGATTTTAAAGCTGACAGAAGATGTAGATAACGGTATAATATATATTATCATTTTCTTTCTCGAATGGTAGAGAAAGAGTGATTAAGTTCCTATGCAATAAAGTTTAGTAGATATGTTGGTTTATACATATGTATATAGAATTAGATAAAGTGGCGAGATATTATTCGTCTGTCTAGCAATGGTTGTGGGTTCGCGCTACTGTGTGCAAAAGAATACAAAAGAATTCCACGATTTAGCCCCAAAAAGCGAAAATCGAAGTGTCTCAACACTACTTTCGTTGACCAACCCTGTGATAGGTAAATAAGTGCTATTATTTTAATCAATCTGCTTAATGACAATTTTCTTGTGAACATCAATATACGACCGACGTGACATTGTAACCTACATTCGAAGAAAACGCTCGTGACATTCTTTGACAAGGAGTTCAAACCGAGTGATTTTTTATGGTACAAAAAAATTGGGCCGAACGTTTTGGATTTCTGATGAGTTTTCTATACGTTTTTTTTAATAGGTTCACGCTGTATCTCGAGTATAGCTGGGTAAGCAGAGGGAAGTTAGTGTTAAGGCACTCCGTTTCCATCAAATCGTTTAGTGGAAATATTTTATTATAATAAAGACTTTTGTAAGAACATTCAGCTGCTCAATTGCCAGTCGTTGGAGAAGCCAATGTCCAGGTGGATAAGGGAGGCTGTTGATGATGATGATGAAACAGTTTCAAAATTAATACCTGCAGTTGTACTGAAAAGAGCCACCAGTTTAATGTTGGTCTCTTATAATAAATATTTGTAATATATTTATAATTTCACTATACATTAAATTCAGGGTACAGCATCTGACTATAAATGTAACGTTTGTGGGGAATAATATATATTCGTTTTCTAAAAAGACAGAGTGCGTTTAAGTAAGGAGCAAGGTGTCTTTACACTACTTTTCCTCTAAATATCCTGCTTTGTACGAAAAAATCTAAAATTTTCTATTATTACATTCCACTTAATATCATAAATATTACATATTGTGTAGAAAAACGTTCTTTATTCATTGGTTAGAGTCATTTTGTGGTTAGCACTTACTCTCAAGACATTATAATAGGTGCTTAAATATCAAGATACCCCCCTCGTTTTTTATTGTAAAATATATTTGATAAGTTAAATAAAATGGTCTAACGATTTTTTTAATATAATAAGTCGCAGGGTAGGCAGAGGGATCCATTTGTAAAGACCTTGAGTTCTACACGCGCTGCATAATTTTGAAGTCATAAAGTGGTGAGTGTCGTAGCTCAACGCCATGTATTTTTTTTTATTTGTATACAAAACATAAAAAGACAATTATATATTTTTAATTATTTATTTTTAATATCTTAGGCCACTTTTTCGTTCGGTTTCATTTATAAATATTAAGCATCGAAATGGTTTCAAAGTGCTAGAAGATGCACTTGACCGGTTTATTCTATTTATTTTTGTCCCCTTATATTTCTATATTAATTTTATATTTTTTTACACAATGTTAAGACCAAAAGATCATTTGCCATAACAGGTCTAATTCGTTCACTCCGTTATTGTTAAGATACTTGCGTTCCCCACTGTCCATCATATTTGCATATTGACGCATCAGACACCACAGCGAAGAAATTAAAATACTAAATATTTTATTTCCTCGAGTAGGAATCGAACCCACTCACTTGCGACTCCGCGCCACACCTGGCTTCACTTCTTGCTATACATTGATAATACTATAATCTATTTTATGTTGTTATTAGCTAGCCACGTTTCACACCTCATTTATTAGGGGCGCAAATTTGCTCACCACCCTCTAAAATAATTACCCACTGTCGACTCGCAAAGGCAACAAGATTTACTGCGGACGCTTGTTTGAAATGAAAATTAACTGTTTACCTTAGGGAAACATTAACGATATTGATAAGTGGTAATAGGTTCGATTTATACAACAGTTTGTTTTGCTATCTTTACTAATATTATTAAGTTGGTAATTTGTTTGTTTGGTCACGATAATCTCAGGAATAAGTAGTTGAAATTGAATATACATTCTACAGTATTGGGCTGTCCATTTATGAAAAAGGTAGTGGGTACATTTTCCACTGGCAGGTTTGGAAAATTTAATATTTTTATTTCATTCCTCTGATAACGAGGCAAAGGGTGACGTTCAGTTCCGCCACTCAATACGCAATATCCCAAACATAGCATGATGCACCCAAGTTTCATCTGCCTCGAATTGTGGAGACACTGAGTGTTCGGTGGCGAAACTCAACGCCGCTATAAAATAATAAAGCAACTGAAATAAAATCATGCTTCCGGATGACCGAACCTAAAACCATCCCGCATACAATAATGCCTTTAAATTTTTTTTGCTAACCCTACATAAAAAAATATTGTATTAATAAATAATTGCTAGCCCCTCAACCTAGTAACTGATAAGAGCGATCCGTTTCTAAATCTAAAAGTAACTTTTTATCTCTAACAAGTAACAGCCACTATGTTGTAGGCGCTGCCGTCGAGAACATGGCTTTGGGCTGTCGCCAATAGTTCTGTGCAGGCAGTACATCAAGCTACTAAATGGTTTACCCGAAATACACTTATCGAGAAAAGGCTTTATATTTTTTTCTTGTATATATCACGTGGAGGGAGGCTAGTGTCAACATTTTCTATTCTAATATTTCCATTAGAAGTAGAGATACTTCATGTTAAATGGCGGAGCTCAACGTCAGCCCTTGTCAAGCAAAGCTAAATAATAAAACTAGTTTAAATAAAATGATAATTCGGTTCCTATTCTATTCTAATTTACGTTAACGTAATATTGCTATTGAATTTGCTTCAGGCGTTTATATGTCAAAATTAAAAATGTCCACAATCTAGATAAATGAAAAATATAGCTTTATATTTTTTCCTGTAGAGCAGGGCAGGTAGAAGGATCTTAGAATTAAAACACTCAACCCCTCAATTTTTAAGATACTGACTGTCCCCCTAACAGAATCGAATCTACACCACCGCATAAATAAAGTGTTTTCCAGCCAAATATATAAACAATTATTGATGTATTTCTTGATGCCAAGCGCGGCGTTGAGTTCCGCCATTCAACACGCAATGCCTCCAGAATTTGCCAGAAAGTGGATAAGGGAGTATCTTAACACTAAGTTCCCTATGCCTACCCTGCTCTTTGCGGGATACTTCTATTTATAAAACAAACTAAGTAGAAAATTCTCTCCAATTAAGTAGAAAAAGATTAACGGAGTATATAGAACTAAATTCTCTCTGTTAGACTACGGAGAAAAATGTAAAGCTGTAAATAAACACCTTGTAAAAATTCTAAAATAGCGAAATCTTATCCCGTGGAATACAGGCTTAAGGGATTCAACGAATGATTCCCGCTATACCAAAAATAGGGATATCCTGTAATAACGTCGGGATAGGGTAACGAGATTTTATTAAACCTTGGATATATTTGTGGCTGAATTGATATTATTATATGAGAAATAGCGAGGAATATATGGTGGTAGTATGAACTGTGGTGAAGTGGTTAGTGCCTCATTAAAGACACATTTTATGTTTCTTAAAAGAGAAATTCTTATTACATACAATTATTCACAATACCTTTATTTAGTATATATTTATTATTTTGTATAAAATAATATTTTCAAACACTACTTAATTTTTAGGGGGCGAGGGAATACAAATATTAATTAATTAATTTCCCCGAGTGGGATTCGAACCCACAACCGTCGCGCTTTTGTGAATGATAATAAATTGATTAATATATATATATATATATTTAATTACGTTTATTTATTTAATTTTACAAATATAATTTTTAATATAAAATTGAAATTGAGAAGGAAGGGTTCAAAGGAAATAAACACAAAACGTACAGACTTTGATTTATTTCAGTGAATTACTGATTACATATAATAACATATAATACCTTAAGCCTATTGATCCTAAAAAAATCATTTCCAATATCACCTTACCTATTTATTAAATTTTGGATTAATCCATTTAAACGTACCGATTAATTAAGTTTATTAGCTTAAA
>DWGR01005255.1:0-10508 GCA_018247715.1 Heliconius burneyi
CTTAATGAAACTCTGCCACTCTCCCATCAATGGTCTTCATTTGCGCGTAAGTCACGTTCCATAAGATTTATATGGTCGCGACAACACTGTACGTGGACATTTCCACCCATACCACCGTACCGGGACTTACGAGGCCTGTACGTTATTCTACTTTAACTAACTGCATTACATATTATTGTTTATAACAGCTTAGAAACCAGTGGATTTTTGGCAGAATATGAGATTTGGCTATTTTAAATTTTGGCTGTAATAAATAGTCTTTCCGTTGGTTTTACCTTTGGTAAAATCGCTCTTAGCAGATGGGTTTGTTACGTACAACATAAAAATTCTCGTGTCTATCTTGTGTTCATTGCAGTTCTAAGTATTCATATAATGGACGAAGTTCAATCGTTTTAAAATAGACTCTGTGGTCGAGGTAAAGAGCGGCGTTGAGTTCTACCACTCAACACGCAATGCCTTAACACTACGTTCCCCCTGCCTACCACACAGTAGTGTGCGGGATACAGCGTGAAGCTGATTTAATTTTTTAATTTAATTTTTTTATTAATACTTAATTGTTAAAGGACTTTAAATATAATTAAAGTGAATGATTAAAATATGATATAAAATTTCATACAAATAATGAATATGTATGTTGTTATAATATCTTGTTGACTACTGTAGCGCTACATTAAATAAAATATTAAAGTTTTGATATACCCACCATGATTTTAATTAAAGGAACCCAGGCTGCAGTCGAAACTGGGTTAAAAGCACTTCAAACACTAGCTAAGTATGGGAAAAATTATGGAAAATACAGAGAGGTGCACGATCTCTCAAGGCCTCCAGATGCGAAACGTTCCATGGGGTTATGCTATAGATACAGTTATGGCGGAGTAACTGATTGAAATTTTATATAAAATATAATACAAATAATTTGTATCTGCTTGTACTATAATATCTTCTTCATTTTATCCGTGGCACTCCGTAAAATAAGATATTCAAATTATGAAATACCATGATTTTAATTTAAAAAACCCACGCTACAGTCGAAACTGGGTTAAAATCACTTCAAACACTAGCTAAGTATGGAAAAAAATTATGGAAAATATTCAAAATACAGAGAGGTGCACGATCTCTCAAGTCCTCCCGATGCTGTGTACTCTATGGGGTTATATGGTATAGCTATAGGAGGGCGGAGAGCTCGTTAGCCTGATGAGAATCCCGTGCCCGCGCAAACTGTGTCGAGTGTCTGCTGCGCTTTTGTCTGCCTCTGTTGACAGGTGGATGACTTGTTTGTTTACTTCGACTGGTATTTTATATTGATTTTTTTTATTTGTTGTTATAATAGGTACAGTAGGTTTGTGATTCTAAATAAGTACATCACAATAACACTTGTCGATGTTGTTTCTTTATGAGATATGAGAATGTTTCATTAAAATACGATTAAATCAAAAAAAGTAGAAAAATAATTGAAATAATAAAGTTAATATACACTTCAAAAGATACATTTTGTTTCACTTTTCAGAAGCTTTGACTTTTCGTCTACACTTTACTCTTGACTAAAATAATAACTATTTTTATTTTGAAATTGGTAATAGTAATAGCTACTATAACATATATGTACTCTAGAACTATTTAGAAAAAATCTATCTAAATACAAGAAAATATATAAAAAAATGAAAAGAAAAATAAAATTCCTTTAGAATAATAATGCCATATGAGTAAGTCTTTTATAAATAAATGATATATCTTTAGACTTACAATTTAAAGATGGTGATTCCATTGAAATATATTCACAAATAGCAAAGGAAATGTAGTCCGTCTGTACCTGTATGTATTATAATATTCACATAGACAAGGAAGCGCAAGAGAATGTTTATAAAATCCTACTGATACAGAAACTGGAACGCACGTCTTTTATATTGTTATGACTAAAGAAAAGCAGAACACCGCTCGTTGAAATGCAACATGACTTTATGTGAATATTATTTTGTTTAACCAGAGGCCAAGTATGTGTGGGTTAACGCGACTGGTTCTGGGTTTGGTTCCCCACTCAAGGTAATGGAATATTTAATATTTTCGCTCTGGTGTCGAGGCACAGCGCGGCGTTGAGCTCATCCACTCAATGCGCAATGCCTCTAGAATTCGCCGGAAAATGGGGAACGGACTGTTTTAACACTATATTCCCTCTGCAATAAAGACACTGCTATAAGCGGTGTACTGAGTGAAGGTGATTATAATTTTATTTAAAATTTCGTAAGTTAAAAGAAGTATAAAATGTGATAATTTAAATTTTTTCTGCAACATTTTTTCAAGTATGACTTGAAATTTCTCATGCTTGTTTTAGTTAGGGCGTGTGTAAAGTTCGTTAGTGTGACGCACTATATCATTTGAATGTGTGTCGAGAACGCACGCTTTCATACTCTTTTGTGCTTGATTTTCATAATTAGAACACCTTACTTTTTGAAATGAAACGTTTTTGAAACAACGAATTTTTTATAAAATGTATTATTTGAAAAAACAAATCTTAAACTCTATTCTCTTAAAGTATTGATCATTCAGTTGGTAATTATTTATACTTTCTTGCTGTATCTCGCACAAAGTGGGTTAAGCAGAGGGAATTTGGGAACCTAGTGCGAAAACACTCTGGTCCCATTGATACTCTTCCGTTTCCTACTTTTCACAGATTTTTCGGAGCATATGTCATCATAATAGATAACTGACGGATAGTTCTCGAACTTTAAGGTAATTACGATTTAAATACCTGACCAAACTGAAGCCTCAATCAGAACTGCTTTAACTCGTTCACCAAACAACACTCACATTAAAGTAAACTTCAAGCTTGAAGTTAGATGAAGTTGAACATTCACTAAATAGGTCATGAGGTGAATGTATTGTATAAAGCGCTTTCTGGCTTTACTACTTTCTGTTATGAAGTAAATTAAGTGGTGTTCCCTTAAATTACTTCCGTTTAGTGAGAGCTTTAGTCAAGTTTCATTGAATTTTTAGCAATTTGCTAAATACTGAAGGGTTTGGAGGAACAGTTATGATTTTGTTCGTGAATGCCTAGTATAAACCTTTTTTATGAAGAGTATTAAATCTTGAGGCCAGTCGTGGCGCAGGGGCACAAGGTGTGACTGTTAAATTGACTGGTTGTGGGTTCGCTCCCCACTGGAGGAGATGAGATATTTATTAAAATTTATATTCCCATTTCTTAGCTCTGGTGTCGAGGCAAAAGCGCGGCGTTGAGTTCTGCCACTCAACCACGTAATGCCTCCAGATTTCTGCAGAAAGTGGGGAATGGAGTTTCTTAAGACTAGGTTTCCTCTGCCTACCCTGATGTGAGCGGGATACTGCGTGAAACTGTGTGAAGCTGAGTATTAAATCTTTGAGGATAAATAACTGTTATCTTTTAAATGATCTTAAACTGTATCTAAATATAACAAGAAAAAGCATTAAACATTTCTATATTATAATTAACAACACCAATTTATTAATATTATTATTATTCAATGATAAATATTTAAAATTATTTTAATATACTTTTGTAAAAAAAAGGAAAAGAAGAAAAACACCAGGAATATAAATATTCAAAATTTAAACATATTATATTAAATGGGTCACAAGGTGAATGAACATTGAGCAGACCCCCCTTCAGCTGTTTCCAAAATAGTCCTTGTGTTAGTATGCATAATTGCATACCATAGCGTATACGAAATGTATGAGCTACGTCAATTGACAGTTATAAGGACTTAAATTAATTAGAACATGAATGTTGATAAGCAATAGTAATAGATCTTTTTTATCGCGGCGTTGAGTTCCGCCACTCAACACGTAATGTCTCCAGAATTCCGTGGAAAGTAAGGAACGGAAATGACTTAATGGAAATAGTGTTCCAGATACTCTCTGCCTACCGTGCTATGTACAAGATACAGATTAAAGCTAAAAAATAGTTTTTTTGTATAATTTTTATTTATTTATAGTTTTATACTCTATTTATAATATTTTTTTATTCTGAATATGTTTGTCTGAGGTTAAGCTTATTTATCTTTGTGAAATCTTTTATTCATCGGTCATTCCCCTAATCAATCTATTACTCTAGACTTCCCCCTATTTTCTAGGAAAACTCGTCTCGACGAATTATGATAGCAGCAACTGATTGTTTTTCGGTACGACTTTGGAAATATGAAGTAATACTGATAAATTATAGTGTCTATTTGGACTAATCTATTTAATTTATATTGATGAAGGTATTGCAGTCTGATAAATTGTAATAATAACAATTACTCTTGACTTTGATTGGAACAAATGTAGATGATTAATACCAACACTTAGAAATAACGAGCCACTTTATGTTATTATTTAATCGTTACGTTTATGTAGTTTCAAGAGGTTCTCTATGTAAGAAGGCATATTTTAAGTAACTTACTTTAAAGAACAAGGCCACCATGGACGCCATGGAGTTGTGTTCACATACCTTCACAAAATTTGTGAAAGTAAATTTTAATACGTGGTCATTTCCCTGCTGTCGCAAGACAAAACGCTAGGATGAGTCTCATCAACCAATACAGAATTCCTCGAAGCTGGACGGAAAGTGAAGATAAGAGTTTGTTAGGTGATCTTTGAACATCCTACTGTTCGAAAAAACACAAAACACATAATAACTAATTCATAACATAAAACAAGAGATATCATAAAATACAAAAAATATAATAAAAAATAGCAATACTGATTTTAAGCTATGGTTGACATTATGCAAGGAACACTTCTTTCGTCTACTCATTGTTCTACCTGGATGGGGCGCAACAATGGGAGGTAATGCGTTACTTTGAACAGCTCAGCGGTTATGATGCAGCTGAACTGGTGAACAATAACATTCCTGCTGTTGTGCTGATGATAATGATATAAATTTTATAATAACTTGGTCTTTTATAGAGGCTGGTGTAGAGATCATCAGCGTGGCACAAGTGGCACAGGCGTGACTGCAGACGGTTGCGTCGTGGGTTGGAGTCCCATTTCGGAAATGAAAAAAATATTTTCATTTTATTCTTCTCAATACTGTACTATACTTTGTTTCACGTTAAGTACTTAGCAAGCCAGTAAACGTAAATACAAATAAATTATCGTAATAATAATTAAGAAAAAAAAATGTGCAATATATAAAATTACCAATATATTTAGAAAAAATATATAATTAACTAATTATAATAGGATAAATCTAGATAATCTTACTGCGTTAACGCATGAACAACGTTAAGCCGCAACGTTAATTTTGATTGATTGCTTCAGCGAGATCTTAATTAGACTGCTCGAGCCCTGCGGTCACTTGCAGTCGACTTGGTTTTGAGTAATCCTGTTACGAAGTGACTTAAGTACAGTTGACCCCGATACTACGATTTGTTAAGTATCGGATTTAGTACTTCCCTTCTAGTGTTGTAAGTATAAGAAATAAAGTAATAAATCAGATTCACGATGTATCCCGCACACAGCATGGTAGACAGAGGGAACCCTTGTGTTAAGACTCTCCGTTCCCCAGTTTCTGCCGAATTCTGGAGGCATTGCGTGTTGAGTGGCAGTAAAGAAACGGAAATATAAATTTAAATAAATATTTCATCTCCTCGAGTGGGTATCGAATCCACAACTACTCAGTTTTACAGTCACACTTTGTGCCCCTGCGCGACGACCGGTTAAGTATAAGAATGAAAAGTGTATGAACTTTTATTAATATACCATTTAAGTTATACCAAGATTTTAAAATTGAAGAGAATTGTATGGTTGAGCCCGTTAATCTCGGGAACTGTTGGTTCAAATTAATATCTCTTTTTATTATGAATAGTCTATTTATCGAAGAATAAAAACTCATTATGCCTGCGACTACGATCGAACCCATCGATCATTTGCATTGTGTCATGTGACACATGAGTACATAAGTCCCAAAAATTTCCATATCATCACGCGGGCGAAACCTCTAGTAAGAGCTAGTAAACAATATAGAGTTTTCAATACGTTATATTAAAGATAAGATAATTGTTAAAATCTAAACATAGCAGGAAAAGCTAGAAATTTGGAAACCTTGGTCGATTAAGCTATACCATTATATCCAGAGACGACGTTCCATGGATCTCTGTACAAAAGGTTTTACCAAGCTGCTCTACCAGCATTTTTTGTACAAGTTTCAACATTCTTTCATTCTTCAACCCATTAAATTATTATACGGTTTCATGGTATCTGCAAGATATATTAAAATGTTTGAAGAAGAATAAAGTTTTTTTAAAACAAACTTTCAACAAAAGGCGCGGCGCAGGACTTCGACGATACTTAGAACATCCGCTTTTACGGTTGGTAACGTTTGAAACGCGTATTCCTCTGTGGAATTCAACCATGCCTGCACTAAGTTTCAGGATGGAAATATTGACTTTTTTATATTATAAGTGTATTCTTAGAATTTTTAAATGTTTTTTTTTTATTAAAATGTGTATTTATTGACACAGAAAATACAGAAATGGTTCTCAAACTGCAACAGGGTGGGGAGAGGGAGGGAGGGAATTCTGGAGGCGTTGCGTCTAGAGTGGCACTGTGCAACGTTGCGCATTTTCCTCGACAGAGAAACCAGAACGAAAAAATAAAAATATTAAACATTTTATTCCCTCGAGTGGGAATCGAACCCACAACCTGTTACAATGTGCTGTTGCGCCATGAGTATTATTTTATAAATAAAACTATAACAATATCCACATAACTTTTAACTTCCTTCCTGTTTACGATAAACTTAATTTAATGACGGTCATTTCAAGGCATTCCACATAGTACAGCGCATATCCTATACGCTCATTAATATTCAAAAAGAATATAAAAAAATCATGTTGTGACTTTATTCTCAATGTTAGTAGATATCTATAAGATATCTGTCAAATCAAATCAGCTTCACGCTGTATCTCACATACAGCAGTGTAAGCAGAGTGAACCTAGTGTTAAGACACTCACACAAGACACAGAGTGGCGGATCTCAACGCCGCCCTTTGCCTCGACACCAGAGCGAAGAAATGGAAATATAAATTTTAAATAAATAATTCATTTCCTCGCGTGGGGATTGAACCCTCAACCAGTCGATTTTGCAGCACACTTTGTGCCCCTACGCCACGACTGGACTCTGATCTATAAATTACATTAGAATTTTTTTTCTACATATAGTAAATAAACCTTCAATTTTATTCTTCACGTGTTATACATATATAACAGTGTTATGTGCGGGATACCTACAGGTGATGCTAAAAAGATAAAGTTTCAGTTTCAAATTAAAATGTATATATTTTTGCTTTCTATTATTATTTGAAGTGTCTCTATCCATTACAGTCAAAAATACTAAATGTACAGACAATTTTTTTCTACTATTTTATTATATATAGATATTTATATTTAGATCTAATACTTTCTAAATATTGTATAAGTACACATTTTTTTTATAGTAACGTTATATTCTTATTTATTTCAATTTTTACTTGCCAACTTAATGGCGATGTCATAAATACAGAAAAACAACACAATGGCAGGCTACATTAGCTTGCCTAGTTAGGTGTGACCGATAAATAGTAATTTTATCTAATAGACTGAGATCCCAAGGCGCCCAGACCTACATCATTTTAGCAACGCTGGCATTTTAGGATTAATACTTTGATGTAATAATATGTGAAACGCTCATATTTAAATATGTTTTATAGAATAATGTAAAGAAAGAATATTTATTATTACCAGACCCTTTATGTGGGCCTTAACTTGTGCCAGACATTCTAAAGGTTATTTAAAATTTGAACTAACTACGTTAAACTAGTAAGCTTTAATTTTACATGCATTATTTACGGACTATTTAAAGACTCCTTATAAACACTAAAGCCCATTCGATGGCTGGATCACCCTCCCAGACAGAGATATACCTTTATTTGGCGCTACCTCTGAAAGAGCCCTACTTTCAAGTTAGTGAGTATGCATATTGCCTTAACTATATATTAGACTATTAATCCTCAAAATTTCGGTTTTGCTAAAATGATATAGATCTGGGGGCCCTGGGATCTTGGACTTTAATAGGAAGGCGGACGCTCGCGTGACGTGGCACGCACGCCACGCTACCTATGCAAATGCAATTCGATGCAGGGACAGTGTAGGCGAAGTGCGATGAGAGAAAAAGAAAATGTATTTTGAAAACTGTTGATTGGAAATATTGGTTTGCTTGGTTTATTTAAAGGCGTAATCATTGTTTGAAGATATATGTTACTAGTGCGTGGTAAAACAAAATATTGTGTGAAGTGTTTAAAAAGGTAAAGAAATGATATAATATTTGTATATATATTTCTAGTAGGCGGAGGAAACCTTGGAACCTAGTGTTAGAACACTTCGTTTCGCATTAAGACACTCTCGTTCCCAACAATCCACCGAATCCTTGAAATATTGTGTGTTAAGTAACGGAACTCAATGCCTCGTTACCAAAGTAAGGAAATGAAAATATTATGTTATATTTCATTCCACCGAGTTGGAATCGAACCCACAACCGTCGCGTTTATAGTCTTACGTTTGTTCCACTGTGCCTCTCCTCTGTATCTGTTTATTTGTATCCTATTTATTATAGTTTATTAGACGAAAGTCACGTGCTTAGCTCCAATACTCTGTTATAGGTAATATATGATTTAAGAGAATACCCAGCAATTATTTTTTCTACTCTACATAATATCTTTTTATGAATTGATTAACAGCACCATATTTAAAAAATGTACCTACCTACACTATTTGCGTTCGGCGTTGAGTTCCGCTACTCCGTTCTGCCTCAACACGCTATGTCACAAGAATTCGCTGAAAAATAGGGAAGTGTCTTAATGGGAACGCACTGACTTAACAGTAGGTTCTCAGTGGTCCCCACTATGTGCGGAATACAGCATGAAGTTAAAAAAATATAAATACCTCGTAAATACATGTTTTTTTCATAAAATAAGGACATTTAATCGCATATTGTCATACCTTCGATTATGATACCACCTTTTACGGCCTGCACCTCCTTTAATAATGGAGACAGAAATAACCAGCAGCTGCTGACACACGTATGTACATTTATATATACATATAAAATAATTAGGTCGTTGCCACTGTCGTCTGTTTATTCAAGATTATGTTGAGTTGGTCAGATTTATTGAATGTTGTAGTTAGAATTAGAATTTATTAGTTATTATTTCTTTATCTTTTTAAACATTTTATTATATTTGTTTTACCACGCACTAGTATATGTGTATTAGTAAAAATTAATAAAAAATATATGGTTTTTTTTTAAAGTTTTTTAGCATTTCATCGAAGCCAGACGTGGCGAAGGGCCACAAGCGTACGATAGTAAACGCAATAGGTTGTAGATTCGATTCTAACTCGAGGAAATGAAATATTTCATATGTTCATTTCCTCGCTCTGGTAATTAGCTTGACTTGACATGACTGAACTTGACTTCCTCACAGGCAGCCACTTAGTACTTGCATTTCTTCAAGGACAGATGACCCTCTTCCCTACCCAACCTGTGTCACTGTAAAAGCCAATAGGGCTAACAGCATTAACCTCATGTTCGCAAAAAAAATCTGGTAACGAGGCAAAGCACAGCGTTTAATTGGGCCACTCAATACGCAATTCCTCCAGAATTCAGAGGAAACGTGGGGAACGGAAATGTCTTAATGAGAACAGGTTTTCTTACACTTGGTTCAGAGGTTCCCTTTGTGTATAGGATGCATGAAACTAATTTATTTTTCTGACTTTAAAGTTCCAGTTTATCTATTCATACAGAATTTTAAATCTGAAATAATAATATTTCTTGTATAGATACTTTTGAAAAAACTGAAATTTAAAATTAACAAAGGTTAACTTTATTAAAAAATATTTTAAACAAGCAAAAATAAATTAACATCGAGTTAGTCCAAATCTAGCTCACGATTTAATTATAAATTAGTGCAACAGACGAGCTCGTTGACCGTAAAACGTTCAGTTTTAGTACAATTTAGTCGTCAGCAAAAACGCTAAAGGTGTTATATGAAAATATTTTACTTATTTTTCCATTCTTATATATATATATTTATTTTATTCTTAGCTTCACGCTGTATCCCGTACATATTAGCAGGGAAAACCTGGGCACCGAAAATTGTTAAGAGCCTCCCATTCCCCACTTTCCTGATTCTGGAAGAATGCTGGAGACATTGCGTGTTGAGTGGCGGAACTTAGCGCTGCACTTTGCGATGAAATAAAATATTATTTATTTCCCGAACCCACACCCTGTCGCATTTAGAGTCGCACTTTGTGCCCCTGCGTCACGATTGGCACAGGTGCATATTTTTAGGTAAATAATTAAGATTAGATGTTTACTGCGATTGTAATTATAGTAAAAAAAAGAACAGACATGTTAGTTAAACAAGGAATCTGACCGATTTTTGTACTTGAAAATCTTGTAAGCCAATTTTATCTCAAGGCGTACCTTGTACGGAATTGGCGTTGTGCCCAGCGCCCGAGGA